>NW_021025611.1:1291258-1317272 GCF_004153795.1 Camellia sinensis | reverse complement strand
CTTCTTGAGGTTTGAGAAATTACGAATTCCCTTCTGAATGCTATATTTGCATAAGAAATTAGGAGGTAATTTGTTATGAAATATAAACCTCAGGGGGCAAATTGTTAAGAAAATACAAACCTCAGGGGGCGGGATGTAATTTCCGAAACCTCAGGGAGGTATTTGTAATTTAGCAAAACCTCAAGGGAGGTATATGTAATTTGCCCTTTATGTTTTATTCGTTTGACATATTAGGCTTTTTAATTTTTTTTGATTATTTTAATGATAAAAAAATAAAATAAATTTTTTAGTTTAATAAAATAAAATATCATATCTAAACTATAATTATTTTATTTTTTTAACCTTAATTAAAATAGTTAAAAAGTCAAAAAACTAAAAAGTCAATCCACATCCCAATGTTGGTGGAGATTTAACCAGGTTGTATTCCCTATTAGTTAATTTTGGGTAAATTATACTGACACCTCCTGATATTTTTGACAAATATAGGACTTTTTCTACAATTTTAATAATTACAGAAATTTTTCCTATTTTAACTAATAATAATAAGATTCTCCAAATCCGTCAATTTTGCACAAATGACGTCACTTGTTTATACAAAATGATCATATTACCCTTTCATTTGAACGCAAAAAAACAAAAATGCCCCTTTATCTTTTATAAACCCTACAAAGTATATTGTGACGTCCCAAAAATCGCGAACATCAAAGAATATATTCACAATTAAATACAGGGTTTATCTAAGGTTAAGAGTCTAGGAAACGACACTAATGCGTCCTATGGCCAATAACCAAGTAAAATCTCAAATCGCCGGAGGAGTCAAGTTGACCTCCCTTCTAAGTCCAACTTTCTTAGGTAGCTCATTACGCTTTTGACAGATCTTAAAAAGCATTGATGTAAGGTCTCATAAGCAACGCAGAGAGAGGCATAGGATTACAAGGTAAGTAATAATTACAATGTCTCAAATTTTAAATTTACAAAACGAGTCCCATTACTATTACAATCCAAGAATAAATAAAAACACAATCAAACTAATAAGCGAAATGGTTCCGAACTCTCTCTAAGGCAAACGCAAGTCTTCAAATGTCTTTGACTCTTCATTGGCTTCGTACATCTCTTCGATACCTGGCATGAAACGTCATGAGCTTTGAATGCCCAATAAACACACACATACCCCGTCCATTTTTCCCCTAATACACAATAGCAAATTACAATAATTGGGGAAAGGAGCATGACATTCAAGTAATTAATACAGATTACAGGGTTAGTTCTTAGTAGTCTAGAAATCTCTCAAAGAGATTTCGTCCTCCCAACCGCAAGAATCAGATGCGAATTATTTGGTATGCCCCCTCTTTTGCTGTTTTGTTGCAGAACTTACCTCGGATGCCTAACAACGATTATATACCACGTAGCGCTAACCGTAGGGCCTCAAAAGAGACGGTAATAATGGGCCTTGCCCAAATCCCTCCTTACACCAAATACTTAGGGTCCAAATACAACCGCTCAGTTCAATGGTCTGAAACCACTTGCGCAAGACTTTAACTTCCAAATAGGGAACGCATCCCGTCAATCAATCAATATCTTAGTAACTTGTCCAAAAATTCGCAACCCATTCCCACTCATTAAGTTTCTTGTTTGAGTTAGATAATTTAAGTCAGAGTTAGGACATGTTCTTAAAACAACATTTATTGCACAAGTATGAACAATTAAATAGTACAAATAGAAGGAAATAAAGTTACAACACATGAGATTCACATATGAAGATAGGCACAAGTAGCTCTAGGCATACTTAAGTAGTTAAGGGAATAATTTCACACAAGAATATAATTTCTAGATTTGCATAAGTGTGAGCACCATCGAAAGATTAAAATAAAATAAATAAACCTATGACACGTGTAATATCATACCGAGACATGATCATAAATTAATAAGCATATTCATGAACACAAGAGCATAAAACACTAATGAAAACAGAATTTTTAGATTCAGTACTGCCTAAAGATTATACTCAAAAGGGCTATTTCAGATTTTTCCAAAGCTCGGCCTTTCTATGGTTCGTAGGGAATTTTATCTAGTTCTCATAACATTTTTCAAAAATGGAATAGCTTTTCCAGATTTTTAGTTATTTCAGAAATACTCCAGCTCTGTCCAGATTTGTCGACCGTTACAAAAATCGGACTTTCTCACAAACCACTCACTCGTTTTCAATGAAACCAATTTTCCTTGAAATATAACTCCTTAAGTAATATTTTGACATAAAATGGAGCTCCAGAATAATTTTATACATTTTTCTAAAATTTTCGTAAGGTGGCTGTAAAACAGATTTTTCTGACACAGTTCTTGAAAATAGAAAGTTGGTGAGAAAAGAGATCAGCTAGGGAAATTTTCTCCTTCTCTTGTGATGAAAGCATGCTAAATAACATGTATTAAACTAAAAAATTTAAGGTGAAGGTGTGCCTTTGAAAATTTTGAGAGATTGATATAAAAAAAGGTAGTCTTATTCCGATTAAGAGAAATAGAAGAAGGCTAGAATTAAGGCTCAACTCCTTTCATTTTTAACACAAGAATACCATTAGAACACATATGAAAATACCATTTTATACTTCTAATAATATGTATTTGAAAAACGAAATTGAAAGAGAGAGTTGTGTTGTGACTTACTTAAGGGTTGTTGGAATTGCTAGCAAACTTTTTCTTCCTCTCCTCTCTTCTACCAAGCTCACCCTCCTTCATTTTTTCTCTCTCAGCTAAATATAGTGTGTATGAGTGTTGTTCTTGTATGTAAAATGCTAAAGGACGGGTTGTTTATATAATGAATTTGGTGCAAAAGGTCCTAAATTCCCTTTTGTTGGAATTGGATTGGATAGTTTAGATTTAATTTGAATTCAATGGAATAGTGGAGGATTAAAGGTCTTAATTAGGTTCCTAAATATGATATAGTTAGGGTTTTCCTCCTAATCAAACCAAACTAGTTGCATATATACACACACACAAACACGCACACACACACACACACACACACACATATATATATATATATAAAAGTTTGTACCAAGTCAAAGATTTTCTTCCTTAAATCATGCAAAATTGTCTTGAAAAGCACATTCATCATATCTATGTAGGTATGGCTGGCCATAAATGGTGATTTGAGGGACTTATTTTATTTTATTTTTTTGTGTACAAATCTTAGAAATTGTAAAATATAATGTTAAAAAAAAGATTTTAGGGAACAAGTGTATATATAAATATATAATGGTACTTGTTTGGGGTCAATTTTTGATTTAATAAAAATGTGAGGGCCTTGGTTCAATTAAAATATCTATTTCAAGTGTAGAGTTAATAAATTAGTATTAGGAAAAATAATTCGGTTTGTATTATCTTGCTTTGAATTTAAAGGTAAATAACCGAACGAAAACTGTGAAAACTGAAAGTTAAGGTTTAGAGTGATTAATCTAAAACTTGAGAGTTAAATAATTAATATTAGAGTGTTTGAAATGATTTCTAAGCTTCCAGGGTCAATTAGGGTTTATATAGGTTCGTCTGTGATGTGTTTTCGGTTTTAGGGTTTAATTTGCGAATAATCGACGAACTAAGGGCTTTATTATAATAACTCAAAATTTAGGGGCCTAATAAAGTTGACAAAAGTTAGGGGTCTCACATATATATTGATCCTCCCCGTCTCTCCATTACCTTCTGTGATGAAATGGTTTTTTTTTGTTCTCTTACATCTGATCGAAATGAGAGAGAGAGAGAGAGAGAGAGAGAGAAGCTCATCTTCGCCAGCACCCCTCTTTTTCACCATTCGTCATCTGCCGTCTGCCACCACCGTTTATCCTCCTCTTCCTTTTCCTCTTCTTTTTCCTCCACTTTCTCTCCACCGCCTGCCACCTGTCGCTCGCTTTTCCTCTCATCCTCCTTTTCTTTTTCTTCTGAAACCCTAACCCTAGATCTATGGTTTTCAGAGCGGCAGTTGGCGGTGATAGCAGCAGAGTTGGGTCTGGGTTTGTGATGTCTGGTTGTGATCTTGGTCACGATTAGGAGAAGAAAAAGAAAAAAAGAAGGACGAAAAGAGAAAATGGACGAACAGTGGGAGAATGAAATGAAGAGGAGGAGGAAATTGATCGGAGATTGAGGGATTCGGTGTCGGTTGCAGGGCTTGCTTGGAACCCCCTATCTTTTCAACTTACTTTGGAACTGCATTTCAGGATGTTTCATAGATGTAAATTCAAATGACTTAATAAGAGAAGATGGGGTGGCTATGGCAGCAAAAATAATTGGCGAGGCTATAGAAGGTTTGAATGATGGAATTCTAGATTGGGTAAGTTGGCTAAACTGCCTTTTACGGACATGGATAGGTTATTTAGCATTGCAAGTTCACCTCACTTTGAGCTGTACAACATTGACTTTGGACGGGGGATATTGAAGAATGTGGAAATGACATCAATTGATAAAAATGGAGCATTATCTTTTTTTGATTGCAGGGATGGCAATGGTGGGCCTGAGATTGGGATAATGTTGAAAAAAGAAGAAATTGAAGCTTTTGCCTCTCTGGGCTTAAGATTGGTAACGGAGAAAGAACAGTGGAGTTGTTGCAATCTTAAAACTTTTTTGGTTTATTGCTCTATGTAATATAGGGCTCAATAACGGATTTTGAAAGGGTAACATTACTTTTATTTCCTGTGTATCATGCATTCTTGGATTTTGTTTTTAAAATTTAATTTAATTTATTTTTTTATGTTAAATCTAGATGGCCTAATAATATGAATTTAAAAATAAAAAAAAATTATTTGAACAATATGTTTACCATTGCATTGTTTTACAAGAATAATCATAGCAAATTGTGTGATCAAATCCTAATGCTTATATAATATATGTGTTACGAATCAAAGTGAATTGGTGGTGGAGAATTCTGCTAGCAGTTGCACTTGTTTTATTTTTGTGGTTGGTTGTGCTTTATTTGTGAATGGTATATACCTGTGTTGGACTTGGTTGTTGTTGTGGTTGTGGTTGTGCTTGTTTGTTTGTTTGTTTGTTTTTGTTTTTGTTTTTTTGTTTTGTTTTTTTGTTTTATTTTTTATGGCACTAGTTGGTTGTTATTGATATACAAATTTTCTTTTTAAAAATAGTTAATGTGAATGGTAACATACATGTATTGTGCTTGGTTGTGGACTTGTCTTGTTCTTCATTTTTGGCTGCCTCCCTTCTTTCTTGCCTTGAATTATCTGAGGATGGGGTTCAAGTGCCTTTGGTGTTGGTATATATAGATGGGCTCAAGACTCCATGTTTGTTTGGGCGGACTGGATTAGTATTCTCATGACTAATAGTCCTAGTACTACGAATCCATTGGATTATGTATCCTATCTTAACTAATAATCAAGTTTAAAATAATTAGTCCCTACTTCAATTGTTTAACCAAACATCGAATTAATAATTTTATTGGACTATTAGTCCAATCCCAAGCTCATGTCCACCCAAACAAACATAACCTAGAGGTATTATGGGCATTTCAATATTTATCTTTGATGACATCAACAGCTTCTGTTAGTTGTGTAAACGACAGTAAAAAAATGGAAGAATCTTGATATTGTCAATTAAAGTAAAGGATATTTCTGTAATTATTGAAATCATAGGGAATGTCCCTGTATTTGTCAGAACCTCGGGGGTGTTAGTGTAATTTACCCATTAATTTTTTAACATACTTATCAACCCCTCTACTTGAAACTAGTATTTGATTTGCAGTGTACCAAAAAATTGAATAAATTAATATATGCTTTTAAGTTATTTGAATAATAAAGGAATAAATGGCCGACAATCTATGTGGTGGAGTATTTTGGGATGGAAGGCTAAATTTTGATTTTTGTTAGTTGTAATGAGCACTTTTTGATTGGTAAGTCTAAATATAAAGTGTTTCTAAATGCGCTCGAATTCTTTGGACACTCCATCCTAAACTATATTATTTGCGTAAACAAGACTTTATGTATTCAAATTCACATATTTATACTTGAATTTATGCTTTCACACAATACACATAACATGCAGATGGAATGCCCCTACTTCTTACTAGGACATCCTAAGCTCATATGGAACGGTGTGTGCGGTATAACTCGTGCTTTGATACCCCTCTGTCACGAACCAAACCCGCCCCTGTAGGTCTAGCATCGTAACTGGCCAGTAATCCATGGATTTCCAAAGGCCTCTGAATACTTTAACAAATAATAAGGGGCGATGGAAGCAATATATAGTATAAACAGGGTCCAATGAGCTGTGATGACGTACATGGAACAGAACATTTCAAAAACTTATTTATATACATAACATGCTAGTCAAAACATACCAATATTTACAAAGTGTACATCCCAAGATCTGACTTTACAAAACATTTACAAGACTAGCGTGAACACAAAACAGCCATAGGACTTGACTTCGAGTGGAACCTCCTCGGGAGGTGCAAGGGTTGGCTGACAAAAACCATAGCGTAGGTCATCAACTCTGGGCCTGGTCACCAGCTTGCTCACCTACATACAAAATATAAACAGTGAGTTAAAGCCAGTGAATAATAACAGAGTAAAGGGGTTTAATGAATGATGTCCATCACAGAGTTAGAAATCAGATTCTTATCAAATCAGATTCTTATCAAAACAGATTCATATACTTGTTCATTATCATTTCCATATTCAGGTTTGTAACATAATCGTACGTGGTACATCCAATAGCGATCACAAATCTGATGACCCATAAAGGGACCTGATGACCCCATAAAGGGACTGCCTTGAAGGCTTTCTGATGACTCATGTGTACAGAGACGTTCTAATGACCCATACAGGGACCTGATGACCCATAAAGGGACGCATGTCATGTAATGCTAAGGATGCCACGGTTAACTTTCAAAATCTTGGATAATCATTCATTCGTTTCCAACATATCATAGCATTTCAAAGAACCAATCATTTAGTATCATAATATTCCGAAAATACATAGCATTGAACATAACTTTACAAAGTTACTACTCACAGATGATTGATAGCTCTAACTAGATGGTAAGGCGGCACTCCACTCGTTTTGAGGTGTGTGACCTATATGAACACGCATACAACACACACTTGAACATCCTTTCGAATCACGCATAACTTGTTTCGTTTGTTCTTAATGTGTTTCTATCCTTTAATTTCCATTAAGGAGTCTTAAACATGGCCTAGGAATGCCTAAGATGGAATGGGGATACAAGAATGTCTTTAAAACACTTTTCAAAATTTTTAGAAAACAGGGGTCCCGCTCGAGCATAGTTTCCCCCGCTCGAGCGGACATGCAGACAAAAGGTCCCCGCTCGAGCGTGAGTTATTACGCTCGAGCAGATTGTAAAAGTACTGGATGCTCGAAATTCACGGTCGATGGGCGCTCGATACCCGCTCAAGCGTTAGACACAAGTCCTCGCTCGAGCGTTCAATTCCACGCTCGAGCGGACTGCAGACCCATGCAAAGTACTGGATACACGAAATTTCCGCTCGAGCGTTACTTTTCCCCCGTTTGAGCGGATTGCATGAACTCAGGCTTCACGCTCGAGCGTTAAAGTCCCCGCTCAAGCGTGGGTCAATTTTATGGAAAATCCAGATTGACCTCCCAAGCTCAAACTCGACACTCAACCCACCAAAACTTATTTTTCTGGGCCAAAACTTTGAGAAACCCTTGGTAACTCACAACACAACATGTTTAAACCTTCAATTCAAGAAATCATGGTCCAAGAGTAAACCAATTATGCTCAAATTCAACATGGAACTTGACATTAACTCATGTACACGATTTGTATGCAATTCTTTGAGTCCAAATCTTCCAAAACATGACTAAATGCAATGTTTATCCCAAAAACATGATCAACTATGATAATATGACATGAAATCATGAAAAATTATGACATGCATGCAAAGATTCTTGAAAATCAACTCCAAAGCATGGAAATTTATGCATGCATGCATGAATGGACTCCCAATTCAACATTATGAGCTAAGTCTTGACTTTAATCTTCCACATTACCAAGAACCATGCAAGAAATGGCTTAATTACACAACAAAAGGGTGAACATCCTACCTTAGGTCTTCAATTCTAGGTCTAGGAGCTCAATTTTGTGATTGTCCTCCAATTCCTCTAGATTTCAAGCCAAGATGACAAGATAAACTCAATTTCCCTCACCCTCCCTCTCTTAGTCGGTTTGAGGACTCAAGAAATAACTGAGAAGGTTTTGTGAATTAAGGCTCAAAGTGATTATGAAGTGGGCCACTAGTGTGGCATTTTGGTAATTAAGCCAACTTATGCAATTTAACCTTATTTAATCATACCGAATCACATTTTAATTAAATTTACCATTACTTCACATAAATTCTAACTAACACAAAGAATCAATCAATTTCGGATTCGGCAGCCGATAAGACTTTCAATTTGTAGTTGAAAGATATAAACATGAACAGATAATATTATGACAAACAGATAGAAACGCAAGAATAATGCAATGCTTGTGCAAATTAATTCCGGATTCCTTCTAAATTGTTGTTAGGCGTCATTAAGCATGAATTAATGTTAATCTAGGGTCGGGGTTATTACACCAATGCAGTGAAAAATGAGGATGTATATCTAAGGTTTTTGAAAGAAGAAGAAGAAGAAGAAGAAGAAAGATGAGGCGACGATGGTAGTGGCAAGGGCAGAAGAAGAGGTGTGAGGGGTCACACTAAGGTAACGAAAGATAAGGGACTAGGGGTTGGGCCCTGACAGATAGAGGTCGTGGTGACGAAGACGACATGAGAGGGGCCAAGAGGTGGCGTCGACAGGAAGGGGACTTGTAAAGGCTTGCCAAATCTAAAACGGTTGGCCATAGATCTCGTCAGAATTACATTAGGGATGCCAGAGTTAAGGTTGGGAATTGCGCATGTTTGTAATAGTTGAGGGATAAAAAGGTATTAAAAAAAAATAAAAAATTGAAGTTTGTGTGTCCATCTAAAAAGGATAGGGTGCATTTAGAGGCACCCCCAAACATGGGGTAATTCTATTCGTACACCATACTTTATCTTAATACACTATTTGTATCATTTGAATATCAACTTTTGAACAAAATGTTTGAATATAAACCTCTACACAAAAATTGTTCGAACAAAAATTCTATTTAATAGTTGATATCTAAACATTGGTATTTTGTTCGAAAGTAGATATTCAAACATAAGCCCTTTATGTGTATTTAGTGTAAAAAAAACTTTAAAATGCTGTAACTAAATTAATTTGTTTTCAATAAAATTAATATTTTTGGATCCATTTTTTCAAGATCTTCAAAACAAGATCAACATAAAATATGAAATTTCAAGAAGAAAAAAAGAATAGATAGATTTTTTTTGGTTGAATGATTTATGCCTATGTGAGAAAATTCAAATTCAGAGCAAAAAAAAAGTCAGTTTTTTGTAAAAATAACAAGCCAAAACTGCCTAGTACATTGATCTTGGAAATATATTTGAATAAGAAAATGTCTAAAATGGACTATCAAGCACAAAGTTATGACATGTTGAAGTTTTAACATCATAAGTGATTTTTCTGTTTTCCATCATATAACTTTGGGTTCTTTGTAATTAATTTCAAGTTTAGGTTCTTAAAGGCATTAAAAATCGAGAGGTAGATAAAAAGGGACGAGATATATTGACATGTCTCCGTTTTATAGCTTAAATTGACATATAGGTCTATTTGACCTCATTTTTTTGACTTAAATATGAATGTATAAGCTTTAAAAATACACAAATAAGTTTATTTGTCCGTAGCTTTTTACTTAAAAGTAGATATATATATATATATACACACACTTGACTAAACCTATCTATCTTGGATTTACCTATCCCTATATCTAGGCTTATATGTCCTTAATTTTTAATTTAAAAGTAGACTGATAGACCTATTTGAACCTATTTGTGCTTATTTTTTTAAATTAAAAATGACCAAATAAACTTGTTTGGAACTAAGCAAGAACCCTAGATCTCAAATGGTGACATCAAGATCCATCAACATTTTTGGTATCACATTGTTGGATCCAAGATAATTAAGTTTCATTTTTATTTTTATTTATTTTTTATTTTTTTTTTTGCAATTGGAACATGATTTTTTTTTTTTTAAATTGCCATTTGAAGATAGAAACTCAATTTTTGCAATTGGTTTTCAATACAATTAATAAAGAGAATAAAATTTTACTATGTTTAAAATAGTAAAGAAGTCCATTGGTTCTTATTGTTTTCGAGTGCTTGGACTTTTGAGAAAGCTATTTTATTATTATATAGCTGGTGACTACTAACCGGCAATAGTTATGGTGTTGGAGAGCATTGTTTTGAAAATCGGACCGGTGAGCGAACCGGAAAAGGGACTTGGTAGATGGGTCACTGGTTAAACCGTCGGGTCGAAGCGGTCGAACCGTGACGTCATAATTAATATTATATAATTATAAATATAATTATAAATTATAAATAAAATATATATAATTACTGAAATAATAAAAAAAAAAGTGTTGCATAATATTTACTAATAATATTTAGATCCATCAACATTTTTGGTATCGCATTGTTGGATCCAAGATAATTAAGTTTCTTTTTTTTTTTTGCAATTGGAACATGAATTTTTTTTTAAAAAAAAAATTGCCATTTGAAGATAGAAACTCAATTTTTGCAATTGGTTTTCAATACTATTAATAAAAAGAATGAAATTTTACTATGTTTAAAATAGTAAAGAAGTCCATTGGTTCTTATTGTTTTCGAGTGCTTGGACTTTTGAGAAAGCTATTTTATTATTGAGTGATGATTGAGACCCTCTCTAATCACCACCCCCCCCCACAGACACATGGCGGGTGGTGATTGGAGGAGAAGGGAAAAAAAAGAAAAAAAAGTAGCCAATCAGGTGAAAAGGGGTCAAGGGGGTGGGGAAAAAAGGAGGTCCAAGTCATTATTGTTTATTATTATATAGCTGGTGACTACTAACCGGCAATAGTTATGGTGTTGGAGAGTATTAAAATGGGTAGTCCAGGTGGGAAAAAAAAATGATGGAGCACAGCTTAGGGGTAGCCTTAGCTACGGGATTGGAAGATTCGTATGGACGAAAAGGTCATTTAACGGCAGCCAGCAACCAAACTCCAAAAGCAACAGGGAAGCAGAAGGTACAAACAGAAGAGGAACAAAACCTAAAGAAAAAACATCAAAGGAAAGTAAACCTTATAACAGGTATACCAGTCCTTTCAAAGTCCTTTAAAGAGTCTTTAGCTACCTCTTTCACTGTAGATGATGGATTTGATATCCAAGAGAATAGAGTTACACCAGGTACTACTGACCTAATCTTAAATGAGGACAACGCTAGGGAATACTCAGATATTCCTTGTATTCATCTCTCAATGAAGGAAAAGGACCGACTTTGTAACCCTTGGTTACAGTCCTTCTTTATGAAACTCAATGGTAGAAATATGGGGTATAACTTTCTGATGCTTAAACTCAAAGCCATTTGGAAACCACTAAGAACTATTCATGGCATCGACCTAGGAAGCCACTCCTTTTTGATTAGGTTCTCTGACGAAATGGATTTTGCCAAGGTCTCTCCAATGGACCATGTTTTATTGGCCCCAACTTCCTAACTATGAGGAAGTAGGAAACTGAATTTTAGTCTAACAAAGCTACTAGTTCTACCACAGTGGTCTGGGCCAGACTCATTGGTTTAACTATTGAATTTTTCAACCGAAAAGTTCTTTGCAAAGTGGGTTTAGCCCTGGGCAAGCTATTGAAGATTGACATCCATATTGAAAATAGGGATCGGAGGAGATATGCTAGACTCTGAGTTAAAGTGAATCTCGCGAAATCGCTACTTCCTAAGATCAAGATTGGGTCTATAATACAAAACATATCTTACGAAGGGATTACCAAGATATGTTTTGATTGTGGAAAAATTGGTCACACTAAAGGGGAATGTAACACAATCATAACACACAACTCTTTATCAAGGAAAGTAATGTTGGAAGTGAAGGTGACTTTGGGCCTTCGATGTTGGTTGAGAAGAAAAAGATTACCAAACCAGGGATGAGAGGTTTGAACCAGAAGCTAGAAAAATTGAAAAAACAGGTTTACTACCAAACCCTACTCTGAAATTGAGGAAGAAGATAGTTCCCAACAAACAAGTGGTTTCTGAACCTGAAGGAGCTGTCCATATCCTACCCACCAAGGCACATGTCCCTAGTGACAAGATTAGTCACTTTTAATCTAATGGCTTTGTTGACCCTAACCTTTTTCAAAGCCTTAATATTGATGACCGCTTATACACTTCCCCCTCAAACCCAAATTGTCCATCCTTTGGGCAGAGTAGATAATACCTTTTCGATGATTAACGATGAACCTGTTTCAAAAAATTCTGACAAACCAAACCTAAGCACCCCTCTTGTCCTTCCCTCCCAACCTCACACCTCTAACCCCTATTCCAAACTTATCACTTCGAAAACCGCATCACTAATCCTCACAAAATCAGCCCTCAACATCACCCATTGCACTTTTGCATCCCCTTTTTCTTTCTCATCATCCCAAGCCTGCAACACTCTTACTACCATTGTACCTGTGTGAGTGATTTTCTGATCACACTGCCCGCCTAGTAATCAGCTAGAAAAGCATTGGCAAAATAGATGGCCTCTAGCTAACCTGCAACAGAAAGAGAAGTCTCCGGCGGTGGTTCAACCACCTGGGGGCACTCTGACGATCAAGTCAGTATATCTCTCAAAGATAATCAAGTGCTAAACTCACAAGCTTAAGTATAAAAAGCATACCTTAGACCCATGGGGGTGCCTCTCTTTTATAGCCAACATAAACCTAGTCCCACTAGAAGCCTGACTTCTATGGACTCCCATTCAGTGCTTACTTTGGATTTCACAAGAGATAAAGATAAACTCCCTAAGAAATTTATCCTCATCTTGACTAAGTCTCCTCTTCATTCAAGGACTTCTTGTCCCTTATCCGTTTATCTCGGATTCTGACATCTTCGGAGATAACCTCGGCCTTACCGAGATAACCTCGGCGTCACAACCAAGACACGTGGCACCTCGGCTGACATGTCGGCGTCACCTTGCCACGTGTTGGTATTCAGAAAATACATCCCCACAACTGCCCTCTAGGTTCTATTACCTCGGTATTCTGAGGTGATGGAACCTATATCTGTATTTTCTTCCAGTAAATCGGCTTAAAATTTGACAGCCGAGATCATTCATTTCAAGCCGACATGCTTTCCCTAAAAAATCAAGATTTTTAAAGACCTTCTCACGCGCATGAGCTATTATGCACTTCAACCCAACCGTTTTAGCCACGCGCTTCCCTCTTACTGGTCCGTACACGTGACGCGCCTGTTAGCCGCCTCTTTCTTCATGTGCGCCGTCTGACGCCCTCGTTCTTCTAGGCGTATTGATTGCTTTTGCCGCCTTTTCTGTTTAATCAAAAACTTTTTCCCTTTTTTCCGTCTCTTCACTTTTTCATTCGAATCTCTTGCTATCTCTCTCTAGCTTTCAAAACCCTCCATCGCTCAAGCTTCCAAAGCTCTGCAACCTTCTCCGTTCACCCCTTTCGGCGAGATTTCCACCGGTCTTCTGCTCCTGCAACCGTCGTAGGACATCGGCAAATCTCTTTTCGGCTTCCCTTTTTCTGGTAAGCTACTGTTCTTTTCGTTTTCAATTCCCTGATGTTTCTTCTTTTTTTGCTGTCACCATTACTGTACTGTTTCGAGCTTTTTTAATTCATAAATCGTACATCTGAATGCATTCATCCATGATTTTGCCTTTGCCCACATTTTGTACACATGCGCTGTTTCACCATTTCTTTGCACTTTTGCCACTGTTCTTGGCCATATACTCTGGTATTCTTCATGTTCTTGATAGCCCATCTCAGTTCTTGTTTCTAAAACTTCGTTTTTATTTTCTGTTTTTTGCATCTTTTCCAGATTTTTGCTTTCAATCCGTGTTTTCATAGATTTAGGTCCGGGATTTGTCTGTAGAACCCATAACTTAGGAAAAAACTGAAACCTGCACCTACCTTATTGTTCGCTGAGGTCCCAATAACCTTTCAAAAACATCTTCTGAGACCCACCTTCTAAGATTAAGCCGATATCATGGGTATGTGGAAACATAGGGTAAGCACCTCCTCCAAACTAGAATACTTTAGACAGGAGTTTGAGATCCCAGCTGACGTCCATTTGAGGTTGGCTGGGGATGATGACTCCATCATGCCCACTGCCGACTCCATGCCTTTCCCCATAGTCGCCTTTATCGAGTGTGGACTTCGGCTTCTACTAAACATTCTGTTTCATGAGGTCCTCCATTATTATAAGTTGAACCCTATGCAACTGGCCATCAATTCTTACCGAGTGATCAATGGTATTATAGCCCTAGCTAAACAGGAAAATGCTAGGATCACCCTTGCCGACATCCAATATTGCTATACCATGTGTGGCATTAACTTGAAAGAAAAAGGCTACATTTATTACCTTAAGCCGAGGTCCACAGTATTCAAAATTGTAGCCGACCTCCCAGACTCCAACAAGGGAGCTGGTGACGATTATTTCATTACTTCGGGGAACTGGGAGTTCGCCCCAGATGAAGACCTCCACCTCTTCCCTCTCCCACGATCAATCTTTATAGAGGGTAATGGTAAGAGCCCTGCATTCATACTTGTTTTACTTTTAAAGTCTTATATACTTTATCTGTTTCCTAATGTCTGCTTTGTCTTTACTTTTGCAATTCTTCCTCAGCCGCCAAAAAACTTTAGCCAATCCTTTGTTCCCAGCAAGGATTTAAAGAAATTACTGGACCTGCCAGTTCAGAAGCGAAAGGCACCCCTGTTTCTCAACTTCATCCAAACATACAAATCAGCTCTTCCCGACGTCCCCAGGAAAAAGAAGAAGAAGAGCTTATCTCTTCCCTCTGTTATAACTCTTCCAGCTGCATCAACATTGCGAACAGACCAAGGATCAACCTCTGATCCAGCAGAACAGCCGTCGATCTCGACTCCATACCTCATTCCACCATCCCAAAGAAAGCGTCGCCAACGTCTTGTTCTTACAGCCGAGATGGGTCGCGCAAAGCCAGTTGCTAAAGACCTCCTAGCCAACATTCCATCATTCATTGACGAACAACCAACACAAACCTAACCTCCAACAAAACCAAAAAGAATTAAGAAAGCTCAACCGAAGGCGAAAGTGACTCAGGTTGAGACAGAGGACACTTTGCCAGCCCCAAAACTGGCTCCAAGTTAGAAAACTGCCTCTGTCCCTTCGAAGAGGTCTGCCGAATTACCTCCTTCCGAATCCTCTAAATCAAAAAGGCCGAGGTCATCTGCAACGATTTCGGAGTCAAAGAAACCAGATACCCCCTGGGCCCCCGAAATTACCCTTGAGGATAAGCCCGTAATGGCAAGTGACAGCGCCAACGATATAAATGTCGGCGTTGCACTCAGTACCGCTCTATTTCTCCCAGGTGACCTGGAGCGGAATGCCCAGTATAACGAGTATGAGAACTATGCCTTAATGTTACAGCACTTTGTTCGGGTAAACGTCTTCTACTTGGTAAATTTTTCTTTCTCTTTATTTCACACTTTGAATATTCTTCAATACCTCTGTTTTCTTTCAGGCCATCCAGCATGCCCACTCTTTCTCAATGCACTCTTTTGAGAACAAGGAGAGGCTTGCCAAGATGAAGAGGGAGGTCTCCAGCCTCCAAAAGACCAACAAAAGCCTCCAGTCAAAAATGAAGAAGCTAGAAGACCAAGGTGAGGAAGCCATCAAGGCTCAGATCGAAGTTGAAGAAAGGCTGAGGCTGCTGAGGCCATTAGGAAGGTGGCCGAATCGCAAAGCAGAGAAGACGAGGAAAAAATGGCCCAAGCTGAAAAAGAGCTTCAGGAGGCCCTAACCACCAAAGACACTGACGAAAAGGCGTACGCACAGGGTATGGCCGACGTTACTGAGGCCTATGAAAAACAAGTGAAGAAGGCATGCAACAAGGGTTTCACCCTTGGTTGGATGTCCCTTCTTAAAAAGCTTAATGTTTCTGATGACTCTCCATTGCGGAAGGCCGATGCCATTCCCTTGCCATTTCCTCCAGCCCCAACTCCAAGTGAAGATGTCGGCGAATCTGATGCTGAGGATGAGGCCGAGGAGGAAGAGGACGAGGCTTTGATTAGAAAATCAAAAGATGCTGATGGGGCCAAGTCCCCTCTTCAGAATAAGCAAGTCCTAGACTTGACTTATGATGAAGAAGGCGATGAGGTTGTCCAAGAAGCTGTTCCCGACATCGCACCAGCCGACATCCCTTCTGAGGTCAAGACTGTTGAAGAAACTCTCCATGAAATTGACGCCGAGATAGCGGCAGAGAAGGAGGCCGAGGTGGTATCTGATCTTCAAATTCAACAATCTGGAGGAGAGGAGCCTCAGCTCTAAGTCTTATTTCTTTTCTTTTTTTTTTGGCTATTCTGGGGCTATTCTATACTTAGAATATTCTGCACATCTTTTACATATTCTTTCCACTTTGTAAAATCTTCTCGGGGTGACACACCTCGGATACATAAACTTCTCGGTTTTAATCTTAACAAGTGCTGAATATCATGCTGGTTTAACTCGACTTGTAAATTGTCCACAAATTTCAACAAGTGTTAAACAATGTCGTTGGCTTAACTTTAACTTGTAAATTGTCCACAAATTTGAACAAGTGTTAAGCAATACTTTTCGGTTTAACCAACTTGTAAATTGTCCACAAATTTCAACAAGTGTTAAACAAGATCTCGGCTTAACTTAACTTGTAAATTGTCCACAAATTTCAACAAGTGTTAAGCAATACTTTTCAGTTTAACCAACTTGTAAATTGTCCACAAATTTCAACAAGTGTTAAACAATGATCTTGGCTTAACTTAACTTGTAAATTATCCACAAATTTCAACAAGTGTTAAGCAATACTTTTCGGTTTAACCAACTTGTAAATTGTCTACAAATTTCAACAAGTGTTAAGCAATACTTTTCTCTTCCCTCTGCCCCCTAATGTGAGCCTGAGTTTCACTTGGGTTCGCATTATACATGTATTCCAGAGACAATGTCAAGTATCTTGAAAACAGAACTGAATCTTTATTTATTTATTTCGGCAAATGGCCAAGGAACAAAGGAATTCTAATGATAGAAAAATTTTAAATTACAAGTGTTCCAAGATCTTGGCAATTCTTTGCCCTCTTTATCTTCAAGCCGGTATGCCACATTTCCTAGTATCGAGATGATCTTGTAGGGTCCTTTCCAATTTGGGCAAAGCTTGCCCTCTCGGGGATCCTTCTTGTTGTCGACAACTTTCCTTAGGATGAGGTCACCACTCTGAAATTCTCTTGGATTGACCTTCTTGTTGTATGTTCTGGCAAGCTGTTGTTGGTATGCTGCAAGCTGAACTGCAACTTTCTCCCTTCGTTCTTCCAGAAGATCTAGCTCTCGGGCTAAGAGAACATCATTAGTTCCGTTTTCTACCCCTTGGGTTCTGATTCCAGAGATGCCGATCTCCAGTGGAATGACTGCTTCTGTGCCATAAGCCATGGCAAAGGGGTTTCCCCAGTTGATCTCCTCGGCGTAGTCCGATATGCCCAGAGTACATTGGGCAGTTCGTCTACCCATTTTCCTTTTGCTGCCTGCAGCCTCTTCTTTGTTCCATCCAAGATTACTTTGTTGGATGCCTCTGCTTGCTCATTCCTTTGGGGAAAACTTGGTGTTGAGAAGTAGTTCTTGATCTTGAATTTTGCACAAAAGTTCTTCATCCCCATCTTGGACGAGGATTTTCTTTAGTGCCTCTTCGCTCTTCTCAGCTGGCTCTTTGCCGGCGTCTTCTAGGACTTCCACGTCCTTTTCTTCAATTTCTACCTTCTCTAGCTCTCGAACGCTGCAAGTAGACTTCATTGCTGCCATAGAGCAACTTTTTACCTGCAGCTGATCACCCTTGACTTCTTCTATCCCATGCTCTGTTGGGAATCGCAACAGTTGATGCAATGTTGAGGGAACTGCCCCCATCGCATGCAACCATGGTCTTCCCAAGATGATGTTGTAAAGGGAGGGTGTGTCGATGACGGTGAATTCTGTCTTGATTTTCCTGGTGCCAGCCTACACCTCCAAGCTTACTGCTCCTAGTGGCCATGTCGGCGTTCCATTGAACCCGACCATTGGGCCGTTGGATTGTTCCATGTCATATGGGTGAAAGCCGAGCTCCTTGTAACATCGGATGTACATGATGTCACAAGAGCTTCCTTGGTCAATCAGGATGCGTTTCACTTGGCACTCCCCAACCTGGAGGGATACTACCAAGGCATCATTATGCGGGTGCTGGACCATCTCTAGGTCGGCTTCAGTGAAGGTTATCATCGGTCCCTGGTACTGTTCTGCCCGATGTCTTTTCTCTCCGACTTGATAGACATGTTGTAGGTGTTTTACCTTCTGGGTTTTTCCTCGGATTTCGTTTTTGTTGACCTTTGAGTGGATTACGTTGATTACCCGAGGTCCTCCTGCCTATGGCTGTTGTGCTGGGGGAGGTGGGGCTGTTGGTGCTTGAGGCAATCTCGCCTGTTTTTCTCTTGTTCTGGTTTCATCAATAAGGTTTCTCAGATGTCCTTGTCTTACCAGGTCTTCCAAATATGTTTTTAGGGCTCTGCAACCCCGAGTCGTATGTCCATCTGCATTGTGGTAGGCACAATGCCTACCCATGTTTCTTCCCATGAACTCTCCTAGAGTCCTTTCTGGCATTCTGAAATAGGGCTGGTTCCAAATTTGATCCAGGACTTTGGGAATTGGGATCCGAAACACGGTTGTTACTGCTTGTGTGGCTCTTAGTTCTGCCTCCTGCCTGTTCGTTCCATTGTTACCTTGGCTTCGTTTCGGCGAGCCGTTCCCTTTCTCCTGTTTTATCTCCCTATTCGCCGATGTGTCTTCCTCGGTTCTGGCATACTTCTTGATTCTTGCCACGAGCTCTTCCATGCTTTTTGGCAAAGTTTTTGCCAAAGATTTCCATAGCGGACAATTGTCTTTTAGGCCATTCTTGAATGATACGACCGCTACTTCTTGATTACATTCTGGTATTCGGTTGAATACCTCATAGTATCTTTTTGCATAGGCCCTAAGGCCTTCATCCTTACTGATCCTCAAGGCCATCAATGCGTCCACCCTTAATGGCTGTAGCTTATTTGTCACGAACCGGGCCACAAACATCTCGGCCAGGCCTTCCCAAGTCTTCATGCTTCCCTTCGGTAGTTTATGGAACCAATCTGATGCAATCTCCCCGAATGATGAGGGGAATACTTTACAGAGCAACGGCTCGTTCCCACTATACAATGCCATTGAGTTCAAATATAGTCCCATGTGGAAGTTGGGGTCTGACTTGCCGTCGTATATTTGAAACCTCGGCATACTGAATCTCTTTGGTGCCTCGAACCTGTCCAATTCCACCGAGAATGGTGTCCTCGGCTTATGTGGGGATGTTACCTCGGCTTCGGCATTTTGCTGTTTCCTCTTGAGGTAATTTTTTAAGTCTTCTTTACTCCGCCCAGGAGCTCGGCTATCTTTCGACTTCAGTCTTTTCAGTATACTACTCCCGGCCTCGTGGTCAGCCCTTTTCGACCCTTCTCCATGAGTTGTGTCGAAGCACAATGCTTGCCCCTGAACATGCCGATGTCCTCTGGGGTCTGCCTCCTTTGCGTATTGCGTCCTTCGTGATTCTTCTCTTCTTGGCTCCCTTCGTCCGACCTCCCTGGAAGGTCGGTGAGAATGTCTTTCTCTCCCGTTGTGCTGGGGGGCTTCTGGAATTGCTTTCTGCCCTTGCTTCTGGGCATTGGCTGCTGGCATCGGCGTGTCCTGTAGTGGGTATGGTGGCTGCATGACGTTATTTTGCATCATAAAGTTGACGATCGATTGCAGGTCTGCCAACTTGTTTGTCATCTCTTTCACCTCTTCGTCCCTCCGCAGGCATCTATTCTTCCATATTTGGAGGTCATCTTCATTGTAGTAGCCACTTCGATCTGGTTTGTTAGTCTGGCCGACGTCCTTTACGCCGGTATTCTGGTCACGAGTTTCTGCGTTGTATTCGTCTCCTGTGACATCAAGGTCAATGGGTCTTCCACTCCCAGCAGGAGTGTCGTCCCTAATCTTTTCCTTCTGTCCATTGCTGGCCATTTATTCTCCTATCTTTCCCACAGACGGCGCCAAATTATGTGAGTGATTTTCTGATCACACTACCCGCCTAGTAATCAGCTGGAAAAGCACTGGCAGAATAGATGGCCTCTAGCTAACCTGCAACAAAAAGAGAAGTCTCCGGCGGTGGTTCAGGTTCAACCACCCGGGGGCACTCCGACGATCAAGTCAGTATATCTCTCAAAGATAATCAAGTGCTAAACTCACAAGCTTAAGTATAAAAAGCATACCTTAGACCCATGGGAGTGCTTCTCTTTTATAGTCAACATAAACCTAGTCCCACCAGAAGCCTGACTTCTATGGACTCTCATTCAGTGCTTACTTTGGATTTCACAAGAGATAAAGATAAACTCCCTAAGAGATTTATCCTCATCTTGACCAAGTCTCCTCTTCATTCTAGGACTTCTTGTCCCTTATCCGTTTATCTTGGATTTCGACATCTTCGGAGATAACCTCGGCCTTGCCGAGATAACCTCAGCATCACAACCAAGACACGTGGCACCTCGGCTGACACGTCGGCGTCACCTTGCCACGTGTTGGTATTCAGAAAATACATCCCCATAGTACCCACTATTGCTGTTCACTATGGTTTGCAATCACAGATTCATATACTCAAACCACTCAATCTCTTAACCATCTCCAGAACAGAGTCTAAACCCCCCAGAACCTTTCATTCCTTATCGCATTCCCCAAATAGACAATGAAACTTAGCCGGGGTGGTACATGGAGCTCTCAGGGACCTACTATCGCATGAGCGACCCTCTAATATCTTTGATCCAAGGGGAACCGACCCATATTCTATACAAAACATTTGGATAAGTTTGTCTCCTTTCATCCAATCTTTCCTCAATTTCTAAACCATCAAATAGTGATTGTAACCTTCCTATCCACACTGTACAATTACCGAGCAAATAGCCCAACCCAAATCATTTAGATGAATCAAGTTGTGGTTCCAACGATGAACTACGTATCAAATGGGGAGACATTTGCAGAAATAACGACGGCAGAGACTTTTTGGCCCATTACCCCCCTCATTTCCTCTCAAATCATTTCCAATCCTTTTGGAAGAAGGACTACAACCAGATGGGCAAAAAACATGTGGCGAAACTATTAAATCTAGACCCAACACTCTTATTTCTTCGTGTTTTCGTCAAATCTTCCTTGCCTCCAAGCAATATAACACTAAACCATCTAGTCACCCTTAATCAATCTTGAAACTTCTAATGGAGAAACCACTTGGCCCAGAATGGATACATCAATGTGAGAAAACTCCACCAGTTTAGGAAGTAATCCCTTCCATTCTCCAACACTCTGACTTGTGAATGAAGACACTTTTGTGGAATTGCCATGGGGCAGCCAACCCATATTTCTGCAGGAATCTTAAAAACCTTACCAATGAACATCACCCAGCCATTGTAGTAATCATAGAATTAAGGATCAGAGGTCACCAAGGTAGAGTCCTTAGCTATAATTTGGGCTTCTCAATTGACCAAGTCGTCCAATATAACATACTTTTTGACACCATGCAAGAGGTTAATGCTTGGGTTAAGGTTCACTCTTTACCCTCTCATTTTTTATTTTCTACAATCTATGCCAGTCCTTACTTTAATATTCGTAAAAATCTATGGGAAAATCTTGAACATGTTGCTGACCAACAAACCTTCTAATGGCTTTGGATGGGTGATTTTAATAAGGTTCATACTAATGAAGACAAATCAGGAGGCAGACTTATAAACCCCTACAGAGCCATGAAATTCAAAAAAATTGCATTGATTATTGTGGTATGCTTGACCTAGGATTCTCTAAACCTTGTTTTACTTGGACAAACCTAAGAATTAGTGGTGGACTTATCCGTGAGCAGATTAATAGATGCTAGGGAAATGAGAGTTGGCGTAATCTCTTCCCTAAAACCTCGGTTGACCATCGCCCAGTCCTCCATAATACAAATCCTCCTTGTTCTAATAGGTCTAACTGGCCTTTCAAATTTGATACAATTTGGTTATATGACCCTTCCCTCTTTTTGGTGGTCAAAAAGAGTTGAAATAGTGGGAACACTTCTTTCTTAGCTGGAGTTGATAAGTTTATTCACAAGGTGACCATCTGGAACAAAGAGTGTTTTGGCAACGTCTTTTTTTTTTAAAAAAAAAGAAAAAAGGTTGAAGTCTAAACTCTTGGGCATTCAAAAAGCTTTGGAGGATGGTCTTTCTCATTTTCTCTCTAATTTAGAAATAACCCTTACCTCTGGAAGGTGATCGAAACTCAATATTTTTTCATCAATTCGTCATTTCTCACTGTAGAAGAAATAAAATCCTTGAGCTAAAAGACAATAATCATTGCTGGATTTTTGAAGAGGATAGGCTCAAACCCTATTAACCACTTATTTTTCCATCATTTTTACCTCTAAGTCTGAAGCTATACCTCTGAATGACAGCTCATGTTTCCCTCGTTGGGTCACCACGACATCTTGTTAGTTATCTCCAACACTGATGAGATCAAAGTTGTTCTGTCCACCTTTAAACCTTAGAAAGTTCCAGGCCCTAATGGCCTACATCCCATCTTTTTTTCAAAGATGTTGAGATATTATTGCTCATTGTGTAATCTAAATCATTACTACCATTGTAGACACCCCATTTTTGACCGTCCTCAAGACTTGGACGTCACCGTTTGAACACCCGGTGATCATCCATGTTTGTGTTCGTTTGGAGTTCCCGGAGGTCTCGGCTACGCGCCTTGCCTCAGGATCTCCGAACTCGCTTGTTTAGTGTCTGGTTTTATACCAAACACTTGTGTTTTGCCTTGGAGGGGCAGGGAATGCCTTGTGAGATATCCCCACACATCACCGGCTGTTCAGGAGTGCCACCGGCCTTGGTTTCTTAAAATCAATGGCCGATCGGCATAATATACTGCCGATCGGCACTTTTATTTGCCGGTGACATCTTTTGCTGGCCGGTGTGACTCATTTGTACCCTTGAGGCATGGTGTATGCCAGCTGGAATGCACCATCACTCCTCCCCGTGCAGTTTCTGGCTGGTATGAGCCTTTGAACCCCTTTGGATCCTTCTAGAAGGATGAACCCTTGGCTAAGCTTCTTGGAGAAGCTTGGCCAGCTGTTTTAGCTTCTCCAAGAAGCCTAGACTCCTTTGCACCCTTTGCCCCTTTCACTTGGCTTCTTGAAGAAGCCAAGAACCATTTGCTTAGTCTATATATAGAGCCCTCCTCCTCCTTTGTTAAAGGTTGGAGTTTTAAACCTAAAAAACCAGAGCTTATATACATATATCTGCTAGATATATCATCTCTCTCTACATTTCCCTCTCTCTCCTCCCTTAGTGTGTGTTTGGTAGCCCAAAAGTGCATTTTGGCCTTACTTTTGCACTAAAACACACACCATTACACCTTGCTCCGAGATTGAGAGGCTTGGAGGGTTGATTCTTGAGTTTTTGGACTTGGATTTTGATCAAAAAGAAGAAGGGCTGCATTGGCTTGTTCTTGAGGTGTTCTTCAAGGGTAATGCACTTTGCTTTAGTTTCCCCAAACTTGCACTAGTTTTTTACCTGTCTTGCTTGCTGAATTTAGGCTTTGAGCATAACATAAAAAAGCTTTATATTTTCATGCTTAAGAACTTTCATTAAGGTTATTTTTGGTTTTGAGTTAAACTCACATTTTTAGGCCTTATTTGGCCTTTTTGGTGCCTCCTTTGTGAGGCCTTGTTTGCTGAGTAGTCTTGGTCTTCTCACCACATGAAAACCAGTGGTTTTTCAGTGGTGAGGAAGGTGGTTTGAAGTCTTGTATATGGGGAGGGACACCCCTCTCCCTTCATTGCCTCATTTCCTTGTCTTTTGGCTTAAAGGGTAACATGCATGCTTGATTGATTTTGGCCCTATTTCAGAGGTTTTTGGGGTGTCTCTAGGTCATATGCCATCTCTGTTTTTGGCGGATTTGTGCCCTTTTGCATGCTTAACATACTTGCTTTTACATTCCTCTATTTGGCCTAGAAATGCATCTTGTGTTTAACCATGATTCTTGCATGTGTTAGCCTAATTTATAAGGTATTGGCATATATTCTACCATGTTTAAGGCCTGTTGGCCATCTGTTTCAGTCATGCTTGCCATGTTTGGTGTCCATCTCTTTTGTTTTGTTGTAAGCCTTGAGTATATTGGCCTCTAGCATGTGTAGCTTAGACCATCCTCATGATTTGGCATCATTTAGGATCACATTTCAGCCTAATAAATCATGTTTGTATGTCTGCATATTGTGACATCTTTCATGCTTTGAGGATGTCCTTTTATGCCTAGAAATGAGTTTTGGTGTATTGCATCTCATTGGAGCCACTTAAGCTGCCATATCAGTGGGTTTTGGAGTCCATTTTTTGCATGCTAAGATTCTTGTTTTTACTTGCCTAATTCATTGCCATGCATGGTCATGATAGTGGAAGTAAAGTGTCCCCTTTTGTGCCCTTAGCTTTAGGTCCATTGGCTTGCATGTTGGCATGAGTGTTTATTCCACCATTTGGGACATTTTGGCCGCTGTTTTGGGGTGGATTGAGGTCTGCCCCTTTATGGTTTAAGTCCACTATTGCATGCTTGTTTCATGTTTGTTGGCAGACTTGAACAAACTTGAACCCATAAAGAAGTATTGATAGATCATGATAAGATCGCAGTATGTTAAAAGTATGGTATCCATCAGTTGCAATGCATGTTGCATTTGCATGCTCATACATTGTCATATTCACATGGTTAACTGCAGATTTGGACATTCACTGCTCTTGCTATCTCAATGAGTTGATATTTTATGTACGTCATGTATTGACTCATTCGCAAGATCAAGATTGTGTTGCTAGTGCATTTTGCTACTTGCATACTTGGATACATATGATTTTGATCGTAGGTTGGTAAACTGTCAGCTAACTTGTTGGTGTTCATCCAAGTGTGAGGTGTTATAAAGGACGTTCATACTATACAAGTGATGTAAGCGCGTCTTAAACTCTCGGTCACCGGGCCCTCGACTTAGACATGATAGCGGTCTTGGTTCTCATTTTGGCGATGTTGCATGCATTTTTACATCAAAATGGCAAAGCTTTGATCACTTAGGCTATATGCACAATTGAGGCTCGTAGATCGAGGGCCATGCTTCCCTGAGTTCAAAAAGCATGATGGGAAACATGACCATGCTCACATAGTGCCATGAAATCCCATGCCATGATACATGGTCTTGCCCTGCTGTTGCTTATCAAAAACTGTCTTCTTGCAGGAATTAGTTTCTGTTAACCCTACCAGGCCGGAGACACCCAATGGCCGAAGCATTCGGCTCATTGTGTTAAAAGAGATGGCCGATAACTCCAATCAGCAGCCGATGGAAAATTACATAGACCGGTGGGCATTTCCTTCAGCCGATGTTTCCGTACAGTGTTGCAAGGAACCTGTCCGCAGAATTTGAATTTTTCAAGAGAAGCAAAGGCATGAAAACAGGAAGGCGACAGGTGGTATGGTACGGACTTCACTGGGCGCTAGAGACTAGAGTTAGCTGGTGCAAGACATGCACTGGGATAGTTAGCTCGCCAAAAATACATTTTATTTGTCGCACTTAACAATTAGCCAGCTGGCCATGATACGCGCAGTGCGGCCAACGTTCGGCCAAGCCAAGCAGACCAGCCGGGCCACCTGTTGGCCAATGGGATCATACCCTAATGTCGTTGTTTCACGCATAGTACAAAAATTAAGTTTTGGTCGAGTTGGCTTAAGATTTAGAGTCATAACACTACAAAATCTTTAAGCTCCTGTATAAGTGTTCACTAATGTCGAT
>NW_021025611.1:1261950-1291208 GCF_004153795.1 Camellia sinensis | reverse complement strand
TCGCATGTGCTACGCTGAGAGGTTTTTCCCTTTCCCCTCTCGCGTGTGCTACACTGAGAGGTTTTTCCTTTCCTCTCTCATGTGTGCTATGCTAAGAGGTTTTCCCTTTCCTTACACGGTAATCCCATGCCATATGTTGTCTGTCCTCTGTTGCTGTCAAAACTGTCTTCTGCAAGAAGTTTCTGCCGACCGGCAGAATTCAGTGCCGACCAGCCATTGGTGAATGGCCGATAACTCCATCAGCAGCCGATGGAAATTACATATGGCCGGTGGGCATTTCCTTCAGCCGATGGTACTCTACCGTGTGCAAGGAACCTGTTCCAGAACTTTAGAATTTTTTAGAGAAGCAAGGCAGTGAAAACAGGGTTGACAGTGGTATGGTACGGACTTTCCGGCGAGACGGGTTCGAGCATGTATCATTCGCGCATCCCGAGGCAGGGGCTGTGGCCACCTTTCTTTTTGCATTCATTCTGTTAATTAACTAGAAATTCTGTAATAATTAATGTGTTTATCATTCGGACTGTAATATTTATTTGGACCCTCCAAGTGAGGGCAATTATGTAATAAGTGTGCGTGAGTGTGTGTATGTCTCCCAACCCCACGTCTTTCTTCCCTTTTATTTACCTGCTTATGACGGTAGACTAGGGCACATTTAAAATTAGCACACCTTATGCTATGCATGCGTGTATTCATACATTTGTCTTGCATGCACCGGGCTCGGCGCATCATTCTAACTGCATTTGTATTCCAATTCCAGATTGAATACGTGTTAGTTGTAGCATTTCACATGTCATTGTAGATTAGCCGAGCCTATCTTAGTTGCATTTTGCATGTGTTGCATTAGCCATCTTAACATGAACTAGGATCATGCATGTGATTACTAACTGGTTTCTGTTTTGGCTTGGAGTACTAGGTAAGCATTTATGCTTTAGCATACCGCATGTGTGTGAATGTTGCCATGATAACATCATTACCATGTGACTAGATGCTTATGTGATAAACTGTTTGGATGCCTGTGGGTGAAGGTTGGATTGTCTGAGTTGAAAACACTCGTTGAAATCCATGTTTTAGCCTACTTGCGGGTAGCAAATTCCAAAACATTTTTCCAAAACAAAACGGATATGCAATGCTTATTTCCAAATTAGGCAATCTAGTCTATACTTGTTTGCTGTACGCATAACATAGTAATTCTAGGCTAATAACCGGAATAAGAACACATAACGTTTTCAAAAGCGGATATCACGGTTAGTAGAGGCCGATCTCCGGATCGGGCGAGAGGGGGTGCTCATAACTGACCTTCCCCAATCGTACCCAAGTTCCCGAGCCGAGGAAACTTTGGTGATGACGGACACGTGGCCTTTGGCACCGAGTAAGGGTTTCCTAAATTTCCCCAAAAATAAAATATTTAGGTGGCGACTTTGTATCTGGCAAAGCAGTCCATGTTTGGCAGTTCTTTTTCAAAAAATCTGTTTTCTCAAAATGATTTGCCGGATTTGGACTCTTTGGTTCAGACTTAGAACCGTGACACAAATCGAGTTTGAACTGTAGTAGCGAGGCCCCCCTCGCGGGCGCGTCTACAACCATCTTTGTTGAAGGTCGCATGAAGCCCAACCTAAACCACACCCTCATTTGTCTAATCCTAAAAATCACTAGCCCTGAGCTTGTAATTTTTTCAATACCATTTATAAGTTGGTCACCAAGATTCTAATAACCAAACTTAGACCTTAACCATTGTCAATCTAGTTTTGTTCCTAGTCGTAATGGCATTGGTAATGTGGTTATTGTTCAGGAAATGGTCCACTCATTCAAATACAAAAAAGGAAAAAAAAGGCAACGGTCTCATTAAGAGTTATATTATTTTTCAAAATTTTCCCTCTGTGGATTAAACTGATCATGTCTTGTGTTTTCTCATCTTCCATGGCCATCCTCTTCAATGGTGGTGTTACTGACACTTTCTATCCCTCTATAGGCATTCGCCAACGAGATTCCTTGTCCCCCTATACCTATTTATTCTCTACATGGAGTACCTCTTTATTTCCATATTTGAAGCCTATGCAAATAAGAATTGGAAGCCCATTACAGTGTCTAGGTCAAGACCACCTCTATCTCATATCTTCTTCGTAGATGATTTAGTTCTTTTTGGAGAAGCCAATGAAGCAAACTGTGTTGTCATTGCCGAAATCCTTCAAAACTTTTGCCTTCTCTTGGGCCAAAAAGTAAATTATACCAAGTTAAAAGTCCTTTTCTCAAATAATGTGGATGAGAGAACTAAGACCCAACTGACCACTACTCTCCAAATCTGTAGTACCTTTCTTTAGGTAAGTACCTAGGTTGCCTAATCCACCATCATAGACCAAAGCTAGTTCATTCCAATTTATCATTGATAAACTCAACAAGCTTATGGGTTCGAAAGCAAAAACCCTCTCCCTTGCTGGTAGATGCACTCTCATTCAAGTTGTCAATAGAGGAATTCCTACTTATATCATGCAATGCAATTCCCTCCTTAGCCCGGTTACCAAAACCATTGATAGGATTAATCGCAACTTTCTTTGGGGTTCTACCGAGGAGAAATGCAGAATTCATTCTCTAAGTTGAGAGAGTGTCACTAAAGCCAAGAAAAATTGGGGCCTAGGGATTAGAAAAACTAATATCACAAACAAAGTCACCTTGGCCAACCTTAATTGGAGGCTGAAATCCAAAAATTCATCCCTATGGGCCAGACTTATTATAACAAAATATAGTAGTGGTGGCGGTACTAGGGTTTCCCTTATTTGGCGATGTTTAAGTAAGAGCTAAACTTTCTTCTTGAAAGGAGCTGGAAAATAAGTTAGAAGTGGCATTGTTACTTCATTCTAGTTTGAGGATTGTACTGGCATTAGATCTCTGTGACAACCCTCACCTCTGATTAGTGTTAAACTGTGTTTAAGCATGATAAGTAACTTATAAGAATGATATCCTGAATCGATTGTATGAGTGTATTGTTTTGAATGCATTTCTATCTGTTTGATTTCTGAATGAATTTGTTCATGTTTTAATTTCGAACTGCGAATTGAAGGTCTTATCGACAACCGAATCAGAAATCGATTAGTGTTATATGTTAATTAGGATTTATGTGATTTTATGGTAGCTTTAATTAAAATTCGATTTGGAATGATTAGATTAGATTAAATAATGTTAAATTACAATAGTTTGGATTTATTACAAGATTGCCATTGAGTGGCTAATTCTAGACCATTGTTTAGTCTTGATTCATATTTGTTTGGCACTATCACTTTCCATCCTCTAGATACCAAACGTGAGGGAGAGAGAGAGAGACTTGGAAGAAAATTGATTTCAACAAGAATTAGCTTGGAGACTTCGAAGAATTGAAAGAGAATTGGCAAAATTGAGCTTCCACATCTAGAATTCAAAACCTAAGGTAGGAATTCACCTTCTTTATTATGAAATTAAGTTGTTTCTTGCATGGTTCATGGAGATTTGGAGTTTAAAGTCAAGAATTAATTTGAAAAAGTTGAATTGTGAGCTAATTCATGCATGCATGTACATGTTCTAGCATTTTGAGGTTGTTTTCATAAAAATTCTTACATGCATGTCCACATTTTAGTTATGGTCCATGAATCCATCATGTTTTTGTAGGGATTGACTCATTTGATTATGTGTTAGAAGCTTTGAATTCACTGAACACATGCATGATATATTTACATCATGTTCTTGAAGTTTTAATTGAAATTGTGTTCAATTGTCTCACCTTTGGGCTTAATTTTACAAAATTGATCTTCAAAACATGTAGTATGAGTTTGCAAGTATTTTCCAGAAAATTGGCCCAAAAGGTTGAGTTTTGATGTGTTGAATGCTTGGTTTGAGCTTTGAAGGCAAATCTGGCAATTCCAGATTTGGCTTCCACGCTCGAGCGACCATCGTTTTGTTCAGAGCTTCGCTCGAGCGACGGAATGCTGGCTCGAGCATAGATTGCAAGCTCTCAGGTTTTTGGTGCACACAGACGCACACTCGAGCGATGAGACCTACGCTCGAGAAAAGAGCTGTGTCTCACGCTCGAGCGAGCATCGAGCGGAGATTTTCAACATCCAGTACTTTTGCATTTTTACAGACCGCTCGAGAGAGGAAGTCCATGCTCGAGCGACCCCTCTGTTTTGGAAAGCTCGCTCGAGCGTAGAAAGCCACGCTCGAGCGAGACCCCTATTTTCAGCAGATTTTGAAAAGTGCTTTAAAATGCATTTTTGCATCCTCATTCCATCCTAGGCATTCCCAGGCCAAGTTTAAGGCATCTTAATGAGGATAATGCTATAGAACCACACCATGTATAATTAGGGGCTAAGTTATTAATCCCGAGTGTGTGCTCATTCTGCAACTGTAGGGTTGGCATCCGAGGACGCTCGTTAGCTTGTTTATAGCCCAGCACTCTGTGAGTAACAATGTTGTAAACATATGTTCAATTATGATTATTTTCTGAATAATCAACTATACTGCTTACTGAAATGCTATTGTTCAATGAATGAATGTTTGTCCTATTTGTAAACTGTATTTGTGGCATCTATAGCAACCTACTGTTACTATTACTGCTACTGTTACAGAGATCTCTGTCGGTTCCAATGTTGGGACCACTACTGTTTACTGTTATGATGGCCATCAACTGACTGTTCGGTCTGTTAAGACCTACTGTACTGTTTTGCTATTGGACGTACCACGTACAACTGTTATGAATTCTAAATGACTGTTTTAATTAATGAAATGACATTCATTCTTAACCCCTTTACGCATTTGTTATTCACTGGGCTTTAGCTCACTGTTTATATTTATATGTAGGCATCCAAGCACCGGACTGATGCTAGGAGCGTCACGTTAAGCTCTTGTTTTGTCAAGCCAACCATCGTGCCTCACTTCGAGGTTCCAAGTTCGTTCAAGCTAAGGCTATTTTGGGGTGTCTCAGTTTCACCCTCCTGTCTCTGTTTTGTAATAAATGTTTAAGACTTGACTGTACAGTTATAGTTAGGGATTTGGTCTCTGACATGGATGTTTGTGGATATGTCGCATGTACATATGTTTCGGTTATCAATGTGGCATGTTTATAAAAAGTCTTTTTGCATTCAAACTGTTACAAGTCATTGGATATCTTTTATTTACTGTTTTGGCTTCTGCCAGCCCCTTTACTCTGTATTACTATCATTACTATTAAGCAGGCCTTCGGTAATTACGGATTACTGACCGGTTGTGATGCTAAACCCATAGGAGCGGGTTTGGGTCATGACGGAGTGGTATCAGAGCGATACCAAGCACGAGTTATACCGCACACACGTGTCCAAATGAGCTATACGATGTCCTAAAAAAGTAATTAGGGCATTGCATGAGCATGAGAAAGTGTGTGTGGCTATGATATGAATATATGTGTTAATGTGCTAATATGCTTAAGTTAGCAACTTCCTATGTTTATTCTTCCATATTGCCTATAGTGAAATGGAGAACGCAAGAAATGCCGATGAATCGGAATCATCTGAGGCAAGAATGACAAGGTTAGAAAAAACAGTTGAATTATTGACTGAAGCCCTAAAGCAGTAACAGAACCAACAACCCCCACCTCCTCCAGTACAACCCGAACATAATGTTAATGATGATATAATTGCTTTGACACAGAAGTTCAGCAAAATGAAACCGCCATCATTCCAAGGAGGCCTTGAACCATTAAAGGCCGAAGCATGGGTGCTAGAAACTGAAAAATTGTTCGAAGTGTTTCCTTGTTCGGAGGCACACAAGGTGTTACTAGCTACCTTCACTTTACAAGAAGAGGCCAGACGGTAGTGAATGCTCGCCCGTGACACCAACAATGCTACGACTTGGGCTCAGTTTAAGGAGTCCTTCTTTGAAAAATATTTTCCCCAGTGTGTTTGAGACTGCAAGGTGATTGAGTTTGAACAGTTGAAACAAGGTACTATGTCGGTAGCAAAGTATGAATCTAAATTCACCGAACTCGCCAAATATGCACCACACATGGTGGACACTGATTATAAAAAGGCTAGGAAGTTTGAAGGCGGCTTTAATGTCGAGATACTTGATCGAATTAATGTTCTGAAGTTACTTAAATATGTGGATGTTCTTGACCGAGCAATAATAGCTGAGTCGAATATCGAGGCATTAAAACAGACTGAAACACCCGCGACCAAGTGGCGCGGTAAGAGACGGGGCTTTAAGTTTAAGAAAGACTGGAACAGTTCATTGAATAAGAAGCAGAACACAGGGTCAACAAATAGCTCTAGTCAGGAAAGTGATTCCATACCACCCTGCTCCGAATGTGGAAAGAGGCATAAATGGGTTTACTATAAAATTTTTGGTGCTTGTTACAGGTGTGGCAAGCTGGGCCACGTGGTCAAAGATTGCCCTTTCACTTCCCAAGGCAATAGTAAAGTTGCAGCTAGCGCCGCAGCATCAACTGTCACACCAAAACCCAACCCCAAAGCTACTGGAAAGGAGCCTTTAAGGCAAGGCCGGGTGTTTGCACTCGTGCCGGGAGATGTGCAGAATACCGAGACAGTTGTGTCAGGTATACTTTCAATTTGTGCCCAAAATACTTATATTCTGATTGATTCGGGGTCTACACATTCATTTGTCTCGCATGCTTTTTTGCGAAAATTAAATAGACCACTAGAACCCATGAACTATTTGTTAGCTGTATCTTCACCCGCTGGGGGATCCATGACTTGTGCTTATGTGTATCCTGCCTTTGAACATTGATCATTTCGATGTAATTTTGGGAATGGACTGGTTAACAAAATATCATGCTACCATAGACTGTGTAACGAAATAAGTTATTTTCCGTCCACCTGGATTGCCTAAATGTGTGTTTAACGGAGTTGGTGTAGTACCTCCCCCATATCTCATTTCGTCCATGAAAACTTTTAAATTGATTAAAAAGGAATAGAAAGGGTATCTATGTTGTATATTGATTGTACTTACTGATACTGAAGCTAATGTGGACAGTATTCCTATAGTCAGAGAATTCCCAGATGTTTTTTCAGATAATCTTCCAGGGAATTTGATTGATAGGGAGATTGAGTTCACTATCGAAGTGTTACCGGGTACACAGCCAGTTTCCAAAGCTCCGTACAGGATGATACCTACCGAATTGAAAGAACTGAAAATTCAGCTGCAAGAATTGTTAGATAAGAAGTTCATCAGGCCCAGTACTTCGCCGTGGGGCGTACCAGTTCTTTTTGTGAAAAAGAAAGACGGCTCACGAAAACTCTACATTGACTACCGTGAACTGAACAAGGTAACAGTGAAAAACAAATATCCATTGCCTCGTATTGATGATTTGTTTGACCAGTTACAGGGTGCCCAGGTTTTCTCCAAAATTGACCTTAGATCTGGATACCACCAGTTGAAAGTCAAACCAGGGGACATTGAAAAGACTGCCTTTCGAATGAGGTATGGACATTATGAATTTCTTGTTATGCCTTTCGGAGTTACTAATGCGCCTGCTGCATTTATGGACCTTAGGAACCGAATTTTCAAACCATTTCTCGATGACTTTGTGGTTGTTTTCATAGATGACATTTTTGATTTATTCCAAGAATAGGGAAGAACATGAACGTCATTTGCGAATTGCTTTACAGACCTTAAGAGAAAAGAAACTGTATGCTAAACTGACAAAGTGTGAATTTTGGCTTGATAATGTTATGTTTTTGGGACATGTAATTAGTAAGAATGGCATCTCAGTTGACCCACAGAAGATTGAAGCAGTAGTGAATTGGCCTAGACCGGCTAATGTTACTGAAGTTCGAAGTTTCTTAGGCTTGGCCGGGTATTACAGAAGATTTGTGAAAGACTTCTCCAAAATTGCTCTACCATTGACTCAGTTGACTCAAAAGGGAATATCATTTGACTGGACCGATCAGAGAGAATCAGCTTTTCAAGAATTAAAGACACGACTTGTGACTGCACTAATTCTTACCCTACCCTCAGGTACGGATGGATTTACTATTTTCAGTGATGCTTCTTATAAAGGTTTGGGATGTATTTTAATACAGAATGGTAAAGTTATTGCGTATGCTTCCTGACAACTGAGGCCACATGAAAAGAACTACCCTACTCATGATTTGGAACTTGCCGCAGTGGTATTTGCATTGAAAATTTGGCGCTACTACCTATATGGGGCTACATGTGAGTTGTACACCGATCACAAGGGCTTAAAATATTTCTTTACACAGAAAGAGTTGAACATAAGGCAGCAGAGATGGTTAGAACGGATAAAAGACTATGACTTGCAAATTTTGTACCATCCGGGGAAAGCTAACACCGTTGCTGATGCACTGAGTCGGAAATCGATTGGGAATTTGGCCTGTTTACTCACCTGACAGAAAGAATTGCTATGTGACCTTGAAAAGTTCGAAGTTGAGATTGTTTGGCGTGAACAAGGTGGAACATTGGCTGCTATTTCTACTCAACCGGCTCTTATTGAAAGGATTAAAGAGAAACAACACCTAGATAACTATCTGACAAAGATCATTGATGAACGAGAATCCAAACTGAGGTCGGATTTCAGATTTGAAAACAATGTATTGAAATTTCAGGAAAGGTTGTGTGTACCGAATGATTCTGAACTGAAAAGGTGAATTTTGTAGGAAGGCCATAATTCAAAACTTTCTATCCACCTAGGAAACACAAAAATGTACCAAGACTTGAAACTTAACTTTTGGTGGCTGAGAATGAAGAAAGAAATTGCCGAGTTTGTATCGAAATGCCCACACTGCCAACAAGTCAAAGACGAACATCAACAACCCGCAGGCTTACTTCAGCCCTTACCAATACCAGAGTGAAAATGGGAACATATTACTATGAATTTCATTGTTGGATTACCTCGCTCAAGTAAAGGTATGGACTCAATTTGGGTTATTGTTGATAGATTGACTAAATCTGCTCACTTCTTACTTGTCAAAACAACCTATAATGCGGACAAATTGGCTACAATTTATATTGACGAGATTGTTAGATTGCATAGAGTGCATGTATCTATTGTTTCTGACAAGGATTCGAAGTTTACATCGAGATTTTGGCAAAGTCTTCAAACAACATTGGGTACTGAATTGAAACTAAGTAGTGCCTACTATCCTCAAACAGATGGCCAATCAGAAAGGACCATCCAGACTCTGGAGGATTTACTGCGTATGTGTGTTCTTGATTTCCAAGGAAATTGGGAAAGCCATTTACCTTTAACTGAATTTGCCTACAACAACAGTTTTCACTCGAGCATTGGTATGACGCCTTTCGAGGCTTTATATGGCAGAAAATGTCGATCTCCTATTTGCTGGGCAGAAGTTGGAGATGGGCCTTTGCTTGGGCCCGCGATTGTATATGAAACTACGGAAAAGGTGAAACTGATTCAACAAAGATTGAAAACCGCACAAAGCTGATGGAAAAATTATGCGGATGTCCGAAGGCGAGGCAGGGAATATGAAGTGGGTGATCATGTTTTTGTTAAAGTGACACCAATGAAAGGGCAGACTCGCTTTGGAGTCAAGGGTAAACTAGTACCGAGATATGTTGGACCGTATGAGATCATTGAAAAGATTAATCCGATGGCGTATCAAGTAGCGCTTCCTCCTGAAATGGAGCATATGCATAATATCTTCCATATTTCAATGTTGAGGGATTATCTTCGGGATCCCTTCCATGTTATTGAGCCTGCCCGTGTAGTGCTAAGTAATGACTACAATGATGAAGAACGACCTATTCAGATTGTAAACCGACGGATTAAGAAGTTGAGGAACAAAGAAATTCCATTAGTGAAAGTGGGCTGGCAAAACCATGGTGGCATTTATGCCACTTCGGAAAGGGAAGACGATATGATGAAAAGATATTCGGAATTGTTCCCCCTGAATCCAGTATTCTTTCAAAATGAAGGTAATCCGAGTTTGGAGGACCAAACTCTTTTAAGGAGGGAAGACTGTGACAACTTTCACCTCTGATTAGTGCTAAACTGTGTTTAAGCATGATAAGTAACTTATAAGAATGATATCTTGAATCGATTGTATGAGTGTATTGTTTTGTATGCATTTCTATCTGTTTGATTTCTAAATGAATTTGTTCATGTTTTAATTTCGAACTGCGAATTGAAGGTCTTATCGGCGACTGAATCAGAAATCGATTAGTGTTATATGTTAATTAGGATTTATGTAATTTTATGGTAGCTTTAATTAAAATTCGATTTGGAATGATTAGATTAGATTAAATAATGTTAGATTACAATAGTTTGGATTTATTACAAGATTGCCATTGAGTGGCTAATTCTAGACCATTATTTAGTTTTGATTCATATTTGTTTGGCACTATCACTTTCCATCCTCTAGAGACCAAATGTGAGGGAGAGAGAGAGAGACTTGGAAGAAAATTGATTTCAACAAGAATTAGCTTGGAGACTTAGAAGAATTGAAAGAGAATTGGCAAAATTGAGCTTTCACATCTAGAATTCAAGACCTAAGGTAGGAATTCACCTTCTTCATTATGAAATTAAGTTGTTTCTTGCATGGTTCATGGAGATTTGGAGTTTAAAGTCAAGAATTAATTTGAAAGAGTAGAATTGTGAGCTAATTCATGCATGCATGCACATGTTCTAGCATTTTGAGGTTGTTTTCATGAAAATTCTTACATGCATGTCCACATTTTAGTTATGGTCCATGAATCCATCATGTTTTTGTAGGGATTGACTCATTTGATCATGTGTTAGAAGCTTTGAATTCAATGAACACATGCATGATATATTTACATCATGTTCTTGAAGTTTTAATTGAAATTGTGTTCAATTGTCTCACCTTTGGGCTTGATTTTACAAAATTGATCTTCAAAACATGTTGTAATATGAGTTTGCAAGTGTTTTCCAGAAAATTGGCCCAAAAGGTTGAGTTTTGATGTATTGAATGCTTGGTTTGAGCTTTGAAGGCAAATCTGGAAATTCCAGATTTGGCTTCCACGCTCGAGCGAAGGATTCCACGCTCGAGCGACCATCGTTTTGTTCAGAGCTCCGCTCGAGCGACGGAATGCTGGCTCGAACGTAGATTGCAAGCTCTCAGGTTTTTGGTGCACGCAAACGCACGCTCGAGCGACAAGACCAACGCTCGAGCGAAGAGCTGTGTCTCACGCTCGAGCGAGCATTGACCAAGGATTTTCAACATCCAGTACTTTTGCATTTTTACAGACCGCTTGAGCGAGGAAGTCCACGCTCGAGCGACCCCTCTGTTTTGGAAAGCTCGCTCGAGCGTAGAAAGCCACGCTCGAGCGAGAAAAAGAAATTCTAAGATCTCTTAGGTGTATCCAGCCATCTTCCAACCTTCTTCTCTGTCAACCTCATTACCTGGATTAGAATCAACTGTTTGTTTCACTCGCAACACTCATCCTCAGCCTACTGGTCTTACTTTTTTCCCATCTCTTGCTAGGTTATTTGGAAAAATAGAAATGCTTGCATTTTGAACCCAACCTACCCTCTTTACTCACTCATCTCTTAGCGGTGGCCCAAGTAATTGAGTGGTAATTTATTACCAGTGCTGAACCTAATCCCAATCGTCTTTTAGTCCAACTTGTGAGTTCAGTCTCTCTTAAACTAAGATGTTTGAAATTGAATACAGATGAGAAGTCCAAAGGTAACCCAGGCAAAGGGTATGTGGGAGGTTTGATCCGTGATCACATGGGTAGGTGGGTTTGTGGCTTCACAAGAAGAATTGGCAACTGTTCCAGCATCATGGCCGAGCTTTGGGCAATAAAGGATGGCCTTAAATTAACTCTGGGTAAACACTTTTTGAACCTGGAAGTGGAAACTGATGCAGTGCTTGTGAAACAACTCATTCTAGGAAATAACCACAAAAATCATCACATCACAAACTTGATATCTGATTGTAGATACGTTCTGAAGAAATTGGGAGTGGTTTTGCTTAACCATTGCTTCAGAGAAGTCAATAGATGTGCTGATATTATGTCTAATTAAGGAACGTTTTTGGATGACGATTTTCGTGTTTTTGCTTCTTCTTCCCCACCTCCTACTACTTTAGCAAATGATGCTGCAGGGGTTGGTTACCCCAAGATCTAATAATACTCTAATTTTATTTATATGATGCTAATTTATCACAAAAAAAAAGAAAAGAAAAATTAGTTAAGGCAGTGAAATTCATGATAGTGTTATTTTTCTTCCTAGGATAGTGAAATTCACTATAATTTCATTTTACCCGGTGAAATTTCACTGAGCAAAAAAAGTGAAACTTCACTATTTGATAACAACAAACATAGTGAAACTTCGTCATTTTTTATTTAGATTTTTCATATTAATCACAGATCTTGTTGTATAACTTTCAATGAGATGATTAAAAGAAATACAATATAATTTTTTTTTTTTTTAAAAAGGAAATTTAGGGCTGGTTTTGGATACTCAAAAAAATCTAAAAAGTCAAAAAGTTACTAAAAAAGTTAAAAAGTTATCACTATTTATCAAAAAAAAATTTAATTTTACATACAAATTATTACAACACAGTCTGAACCGTTCCACAAACTGTTGTTGAGTTGCTAAAATTCTTTGGAAAAATTGCACAAGCGGGGTGCACAAACAACACAGTGTTGTTCGGCCCATGGGGGCCCATAAAGGGTTTTGTTTTGATAATCTGAACCATTCAATATGTAGAACTCATCGAGTACCATATGTTTATAAAAAATCACGTTGATCAGATATCGTTAACTATATGATTAAATTAATTTTGTATAAAAAAATTGATGGTGTTATAGTTAACGGTTAAAAAAACTAATCCGATCAGATAGGTATCGATATCCAATCAACGTGATTTTTTACAAGCATATAGTACTCGATGAGTTCTACACATTGAACGGTTCAGATTATCAAAACGGGACTCGTGCTAACCTCCACGGACTGAACAACACCGTCCAATGCAATGCCCGAAAGGTAGGCAACCATTTCTTATCATCAATTCACTCCTCCAGACGGTACGACCTACTGCTTACTGTCCTTATCTTCTCCTACACACTAATTTATACAATTTTTTAATACACATTTTTTCATAAAAAGTTAAAAAAGTTAACCCAAATAATCATATTTTTTTTCTCAACTTTTTAGTTTAAAAAGTCAAAAGTATACTTATTTAGGATACCAAAACAACCCTTTAGATTAAAAAAATTATTAAAATTTTCAAATGAGTCAAAAAAAATGACAGGAGTTACTTGAAGCGTAACGGGTAAGGTGGGGGGATATTTTTTTGTTCAAAATGATTTACCGTGTTTTTGGGGGCAACGGTAAGTATAGGCCTTTAGGCCCTGTTTGATTGGGGGATATGAAGATTCGGATTGGATATTATATTCGGTGGGGTCAATATATCTCATGTTTGTAATTTTTTTTTTGAAGGGTGGGATTGTATATCCCCAAAAGTGGAGGATATACAATACCACCCCCCCATTATATCATATCCTCTTGGTTGGGATATGATGTAAAAAGTCCAATTTACCCTTTTGTCTTTCTAACATAATATAATTTAATATATATTTTTGAATTTAATATAATATAATTATTGAATTTAATTTAATATTATTGAATATATAATATAAATATTATTGAATATAATATAATATAATATAATATTATTTAATTTAATTTAATATAATATAATATTATGAGGGCAATCTTGGAAATTACTTGTTATATCCCACAATATATTTTGTAAAACAAACATGCATAACATATATCCAATCTTATATATCAAGTCAACAAACATGACTTGAGGGATATACTATCCAATACCTATATCCTATTCATTATATATCCTGACTAAATCCCACATCATATTATATCCTCTATTTTATATCCAGTGAAACAAACGGGGCCTTAGGGGGTTGAGCCAACACATGCACAGGCCTTCAGGGCGTTTAGCATAGTAAAGTAAAGATCTGAAGGGAAAGAAAAAAGAAAAAAAAAAATTCACCAATAAATTTTACCTCACAAATAAGTACTTTAATTAGTCTCAATTTTTTTTATTTTTTTTATCTGTCAAGTCCTATTAGTGGAGAGTTTTCTCCGTGTAGTTCTATTTTCGATTTTGGTAGTATTTTGGTGGATGACTATACCCTTTTATTAAAGTGATAAGTATGCTGTGACACTCCAACGTGACGGATATGATGTGACACTCCAAAAAATTTAAAAATTTCTTAATGTACTTTTCTCAAATGTGATATAGTGACGAGTGCGATGTGCTATTCTAAATATTTTATTAAAAAAAACCAAAAACTTCTTAGTGTATTTTTTTCAAATGTGACACTAAAAACTTATTAGTGTACTTTTTCTAAATGTGACAACGTGACGAGCATGATGTGACACTCCAAAAAAACTAAAAACTCATTAATATACTTTTTCAAATGTGACAACGTGACGAGTATGATGTGACACTTCAAAAAAATTTAAAACTCATTAGTGTATTTTTTTCAAATGTAACAACGTGGTAGGTATGATGTACACTAAAAAAAAACTAAAAATTCATTAGTGTACTTTTCCTAAACGTGACATGTGATACTCTAACGTGGCAGATATGATATGACACTACAAAAAATTAAAAACTCTATTTAGTGTACTTTTTCTAAATGCAATACTCTAATGTAGCTGGTGTGATGTGACATTAAAAAACTCCTTAGTATATTTTTTTTCAAATGTGACATTGCAATGTGGTGAATAAATAAGTCATTACACATAAAAAATGACTAAATAGATCAGAAGAAAAAAAATGAGACTATATGAATTATAAGTCTAAAATATGGGATTTATTAGTCAATCTTAAAAAAAAAAAAAATCCCTTTAATTTTATGATCTTACAAATTAGGTTTACTTCATTCCAACTATTAACATTGGTCTCAGCTAAATATTTTAATTATCTAATTATAATTTTTATTGCATAAAATTTATTGAAACTAATCATTAACGATAGATGTTTACAACAAAATAAACATTTAAAGGGGACAAATTGTTGGGATTTTTTTGAAATAAAGAAAAAGAAAAGGGCATACGATAAATTCTAGAGGGACAAATAGAAATACCATTTAACATATATAAGTCAAATAGCAATTTTCATAAAATTGGGGGAGGAGAAAAAAAGAAGTTGAAAAAACTCATGAATGCATAAAAATCATTGAAAAAATTACAAATCAGTATGTAAGTGGAAAAATAATTACACTACAAATAAAATATTTTTTAATACAATCCTAACACAAAAAAAAACTTTATGCAATATACACAAAAAATTAACATCACTATAAAATCCATTATTTGTAATTTTTCCAAAAGTATTGGGGTGATGAGACAAAAATGATCGCGAAAAATATATTTTCTTGCCGTGCCCCTTCATCAAGAGGGTCAAAAGTCACAGACAGCATTATGAATAGGTGGAGAGACTTGCAGACCACTTTTTTGTTGTTGTTTGTTTGTTTCTCTCTAATTGGCTGTTTCTTTCAGTTTGTTAATGCTTTTTTGTGGTTATGGTGTTGTGATATATATATATATATATATATCTTTAGAGGCTGAGAAAGTAAACGACATGGTGGCAAGAATTTTCTATCTAATGCACTGTGAAACTTGGCATACAAGAAAATCCATTGGGAGGTTTCTGGATGGCGGGCATTGACCTACAATGCATGTACCAAATTGAACAAGCAAAATTTCTCTCCCTCATCCACATAACACATGGGATTGTTGACCATATGTCTCTTTCTCTATATAGAAACCTCTATATAGAAAGGGTGTCCATCATATGTATTTTTTTATTATATATATTTATTTCAATAAATTGCACTAACTTCCTTTATAATTTAGAGGAAATATAGTAAAATTCATAAATTTGACATAGTTACATTAGACTCTGTTAAAGTTATAATTTATATAACTCTTGGTCTCTTTTTATGAGAAATTTATTAGTCATATGAATGAAGAAAATGATATTGTCATATCTTTTACATTGAACTATATAATTTACTTGTACATCTTTATTTTTTTCATACCATCTCTATTGGTTTTGGTCTCTTTAACCTTATTAAAAAAAAGTTTAGAAATTATATTACAATTGTAGGTCTCGCAACTAAACATTAGTAGCCAAAAGAAGTGAAGTTGTTGGTGATTAGCCAATTGGTAGCCAAAAGGAAATCAAGGTTTTTCTTGACTAAGGCCTCATTTGGAAAGTTAGCTATTTTAATAGGTTATTTTAGTTTTTGGTTATTTTAATAGGCTAAAATTTTTGTGTATAGGAACATGATTGGATTTTTTTGTAGTTGGATGTAATGTTTGTGAAAAAAAAAAAGTGAAATGATTATCGGTTTGATACGACATTCACTACAAGAAATGTCACTTTTGGCTACCAAAATATTAGTCGCCAAAAGTCACATATTTAGTCACCGAAACGATTTAGCGACCATAATATTTTGTCGCTAAGCTTGTCGCCTTTACCCTGTCGGCGATAGTATTGGCGACTAAAATTTTTTTGGTCGCCGAAAGTGACTACATTTGGCTACTAACTTGTGTTTAGTTGGCAAAAGGTATGTTTTCCGCCACTAATGTATTAGTCGCCAAATGACTACATTTGGCTACTAACTTGTGTTTAGTCGGCAAAAGGTATCACTTTTAGCTACTAAATAATTAGTCGCCGAAAGTACACATTTGGCTACTAGTTTGTGTTTAGTCGGTAAAAGGTATGTTTCCGCCACTAATGTATTAGTCACTAAAACTGCTACCATAATTTGAGAATAACTATTATAGACCAAAATATTTGGTGGCCAAATAATTTGAGAATAACTATTATAGACCAAAATATTTGGTGGCCAAATAATTTGAGAATAACTATTACGTATTTGGCTACCAAAATATTTGGTAGCCAAATACTTTAACGTGTTTTTTTTTTTTCCTAATTTAAATTATCAAGCAAAATAAACAACCCAGCAAAACCAAATAATTTTCATATAAGTTCTCATCCAAGAGCTCAGGTCAATATATAAATCTTTGAATGAGAATATAATGCAAGTATAAGCTCTTTCACATTGCATAAGAAGCAATATTTCTCTTATGCAATAAATGGTTAAGTTAAACACAAAAGTTTCCTGGTTAAAAGGCATATGGGCCCAGTTATATTATAATGCCTAGAAAATCAAAGACCAAACATGGCATATGCAATCAAAGTCATGATCAAACAAACAGGTCAGAATATATATATATCCTCATTCTCGATCGAGAAGTCACCATATTTTGAGATATCAAGCTGAAAACCACCCTCACAAATCCGTAGGTAATAGATTTCTTTATCAAGTACAATTTCAATATCAGCTAATAACTGAGCTGTATGCAACCATTCACATGAAACCATTACGCCCTCAATTAAGTTAAAAACCAATATATATATATATACATGTTCTACAGATGCTCACCCCACAACAATAGATATTAATACATCAGAGAAGATTAATAAAGCACACTGGTAAGTAAGTTCAATCTAATTAAGTAAACACCTAGTTTGTTATTAATAATAACATCAATAACTCCCAAGGTTAGTAGCTGACTCTAAAGCAGTACTTTCAAAGCCACCTGCAGCATTGATTCAAGGCATGTCCCAACCACCAAGGAAAACCACAGTGCATGGGTGAAGGGAACTACATAGGGCTTGGTTTCTTTTTCTGTGTTTTTTTATTTTTATTTACTTTTAGTTTTTAACCTATGGAGAAAGGAAGGGAGAATCAAATTCCACACCGAGCTCATCATTGAGACTAGAACTTCACAAATCACAACTTTTACACGACTAAAGAACTGTGCCTTCTACCAGGTGTAGTATGAAAACAAAGAAATACCCTCTAGTACAAGATTTGGTAACTATGGTTCAGGGCAGTTGTTAAAAGGCCATCTTAAGGCTGATTGTAATAAGTTTATGTTGTTACGTTGGTTGGTGAAAATACATGAAGCTGTAGGATTTGCTTTGGTGTATAAACTAGGTAAAGCTTTACAGCTTAGTAGCACAAGGCCATGAGTTTGGGGTTGTTCTTCATCAACATAGCAGTCGTAGGACAAATGGAGAGATTGACTAGTCTTGTTCAATTTTTATTAAGAAGCTTAAAGAAGTGCAGAAAATAAAGAGCCAAGAGTTAAGGGCAGTTCATGAACACAGTAGTCATTGGACAACCGAAGAGAACAATTAGGCTTCTTCAATCGGGTTTGTTGGCTTAAAGAAATTCAGAAAATTAAGAAGTAGAACATATATCAATATATAAAACTCACCCAGCAGCAAATTAACAAAAAAAGAGAGAATAAAATAATACTCTATTAACACCTCAGCTGATATGTATCCCTATAATGTCACCCACATTTCTTCGTTTGAATACTCCAAAAAAGGGCAAAAGTAAAGTTGCATACAAGTATTAGTTATTATGTTCCCATTATTGATGTTGGAAAATACTTATAGTTGAACTTCAGGCAAATACATACAGAATAAACATAAACATACAGAGTCTATATAAACTAAAATTATAGAATATTTTTACTACCAATGAATAGCATCACATAAAAAGAAAAAAAAAATTACAATGTGTACACAGACCACAACTAAGCCTATACCTTTGTTTTTACATGATGGAAAGTTGTTTCAATATGTATTAATAAAGACTAGTGAATCTTAGGTGCTTAATTTATGATTTAATCCAATTAATAAATAAACCAAGCATGGCAAATATAAATAGATAAATGAACCAATTAACACACACAAATTAAATAAATAAATAAGGTTTTAAGTTGTTGGATAAGATGGCATTACAACATGATTACAGAGTTGGCAATTAAGAAACAAGTTTATGACATTTTCAACTCTAACTCACAACGTAGGTGTCCTATTTTTGTACCGTATGTCCCTACATGTCACATTTATCACCACGAAGCTTCCCGTTACGAAAAACACAGTGGCTTGGGGGCAGTTTTGTATTTTTGCCCTCCAAACCCCTTTTTTCGACTACGTTTATGACATTATCATCCCTAACTCCCAACTTATGTATCCTACTTACATACCGTCTGTCCCTACATGTCACATTTATCACCGGGAAGCTTCCCGTTACGAAAAAATAGTGGCTTAGGGGTTGTTTTGCATTTTCGGCCCCCGAAAATGCCTTTTTTCGACTATGTTTGTCACATTTTCAACCCTAACTCCCAAATTGATGACATTTTCAACTCTTAAAGCGAACATATTTAAACAAAGTAAGTGTGACATTAATGAAATTGTTCTTACCAAAAAGCAAACGTCGGATGCCCAACTTAGATTCCCAAGAGTTGTGACAGTTTGGCGACTACGTTATTAAGATGCTCGACCTTTGCATTTGTCTCCTCCCTTGCCTTTTGTCCCTCCTCCCGCTCTTTCAACATCTCATTGGATAATTGAATGCGCTCCTCTCGCTTTTTCAACAGTTCATTGTAACATTTCTCGCGCTCCTCTCGCTCTTTTATTAACTCGTCATGATCTTTTTGTCGCTCCTCACGAAGTGCCTCCACCTCAGCTCGCATTGCCTCCATGTCCTTATTGTGTGCTCGTGATGCAAATATGGTAGAGGGTTGTGGGCCACTCCCAAATCCAAACAAGTACCTTTTCTTCTATCCAAGCACTTGCATTGAAATCTCCTCCTGTGTCAATGGCGTCCCCGATTCGTTGGCAGCCGCTTGTACATTGACCATCTCTTGCTATCATTGCAAATAAATAAGTCGAAAAATACTTTGGCAACATATATGTATTACTGGGTACTAAGTACAAGAAAATATTGAATACATATATTTCCTTGTCACATACTTACATGCACTTACATGCAATTCGGATGGATCCAATCATTCGTTTTCTTTGAAGTGTGGCTGTCCTCATAGAACTTTGGGAAATCCAACTCTCCATTTTTTGCTACATGTTAACACATCAACGTATAAATCAATGACACTTTAAGACAGATTTGTTGCATCATTAACTCGTCATGATCTTTTTGCCGCTCCTCACGAAGTGCCTCCACCTCAGCTCGCATTGCCTCCATGTCCTTATCGTGTGCTCGTGATGCAAATATGGTAGAGGGTTGTGGGCCACTCCCAAATCCAAACAAGTACCTTTTCTTCTATCCAAGCACTTGCATTGAAATCTCCTCCTGTGTCAATGGCGTCCCCGACTCGTTGGCAGCCGCTTGTACATTGACCATCTCTTGCTATCATTGCAAATAAATAAGTCGAAAAATACTTTGGCAACATATATGTATTATTGGGTACTAAGTACAAGAAAATATTGAATACATATATTTCCTTGTCACATACTTACATGCAACTCACGACATTTCAAATGGATCCACGTATAAATCAATGATTTTTGCAGACAGATTTGTTGCAGATTTTTGCAGACAGATTTGTTGCAGATTTTTGCAGACAGATTAGTAGTTTTAACAGATTAAGCAGATTTTTGCAGACAGATTTGTTGCAGACAGATTTGTATGATAACAGAGTTTTTGCAGACAGATTAGTAGTTTAGACACATTTCTTTGCAGACAGATTTGTATAGACAAATTTTCATTAACAGCTTTGTAAACAAATGTCTGAACAGATTTGGAGACAGATTTGGAAATTTGTTGCAAATAGATTTGTAGTTTATACAGAGTTCGAATTCAAGAAGATTATCATTAACATAATTATATTTTCCAGCCAGATCTTTTGCAGATTTTTTCAAAATGACCACTACAAAATGACCACTGTTGGATCAACCAAGATGTCACAAAAGTCTGCAGAAGTGGAACTCAGGAAGCATTCATACATGACCAACAGAATCCCTACACATCTGAGATGTCTTACCAGCCATACTAACCAACCATGGCACAACAACCCAGCTGTAGCAACCCAGTTCAGAGTATACCAGACAACGCACACCAGAAAACATTCATAGATAACCAACCAACCAAGGCACACCAACCCAACTATAGCACATTGCATAACCACTAGTAGATTAGAGACAGGCAAAACAGACCAGACTATTCAACACCATACTATTCAAGACAGCAGCAGAGGACTTAATGCAGATGTTCCAGATGATTTCTGCGAACACATTTTTCAGATTTTGTTAAACAGATTCTGTCCAACAGATTTTTGCAAACAGATTTTCGCAGATAGCCACTTATAACCACTTCAGATTATATGTATTCTAACATGTGTTGACTTTCTAAAAATCTATTGAAACAGAATTGAAATAGATTTTTACAAACAGATTGAAACAGACCAATCAGAGTATCACTAACAGAATTTTCCAAACACAATTGAAACAGATTTTTACAAATAGACTTTTTCGGATTAGTTCAAACAGATTGTACGTCATATTTATTCAAATAGATTTTGTCAAACAAATTTTTGCAGATTTTGTCAAACAGAATTGAAACAGATTTTCCCAGTCAGATTTTGCGAGACAGATTTCGAATGAAAAACAGAGTATAGTCCTTGGACAGATTTCGAATGCAAACATCTGGCAAGGGTATCATTAACAGATTCTTTCCACACAGTTTTTTCGCAAATAGTAGATGTTTAGTAACAGAGTTCAACATAACATTTTCATATCCAAACATTACAAAGGATTCAAGTTTTAAAAAACATCAAACTCACCATAGTAGCCATTGCGATAGGAAATGAGCGAGACCCATTGGTATGATTGTACGGCAATTGACTCCTATTACTCTTGCCAGCTTTTGACCGTTTCTAAAAACAAGACAAACAGATAAACATTTTTTTGGTAAATACTAAGGCATATCACATTTTCGCATAGATGTATGTACTCTATCTAGTCTATTATTTTACTTGGTGAGATGCATCTTGCCATGCCACATCGATCAAATGCTTCCAATTATTTAAACTCACCCCTACGGGCGGATGAGCATAGATCTCATCACGTGGAAGTCCCTCTAATAATTCGAACTCTTGCTTCAAGGTGTACCTCCAATCTTTATACAACCCTTAGGCCTTCTTATTCACAATCTCTTATGCTTGTAAGTCATTGTGGAAATCGTCTCCAATTTGAAACTTGTCCTACAAGCATAACAAATTGAAATTGTAATCATTAAATAATAGTCTTTCTTATTAGCATACATAATACAATTACATCTTGTGGACAAGTAATATTAGTTACAAGAACTCCTTGGATGACGGCAGCTTTTGTAGTCTCATCAAGATCCAGCCATGACTTCACATCTTTCAAAGGGCACAAGGTTCTAATTTGAATTCTTAACTCATTAGTTGCTGGAGTGGCATACTTGCCAGTCATTGCATTCAACCGACGATCGATGTGAACATAACATTTTTCCCCTTTCTTGGCTTGAATTATTTTTTGTATGCCTTTGCCACGTGTCGGTCCGCGTACACGTAGGGGCTTCGAAGTCGCTGTTAACAAAATAACAACACGAAAATTGGCTACAAATTGAGTACAAAAAAACAATGGCAATGGCAAGTGATAATTAACACATTTGATACACTTTAATCTTACCTACGCCGCTCGGCTGGGTTTCAGATGGGGCTTGTGTCTCATCAGAATCAACCATTGGTTGGCTAGTGGCATTATGAGATGGTCCCACATTTGATGGGACGGGGAGAACACGAGATGGAGCAACGGGTGATCCTAAAGGAATAGTAGCTGGCGAGTCTGTTTCTGGCTGCGTGAGTGTCTTTTTCCGAAGCCGACCAGTCTTTAATCCAAGAACCATTTTCCAATCTGCCTGATGCTGGAACAATGTTTTATGTTCTGGATTAAATTTGTGTCACATGAATGAACTGATAAAAATACATCACATGAATAACCTGGTAAATATACATCACATGAATAAAGTAAAAAATAAACTGATAAACTGATGAATAAAAGAAAATAAGGTGGCAGCAAAAGAAACAAATTGTAGTTTTCAAAAGAAACTCATGAATAAACAATGGATTGGGAGCACACTCTTGGTTATAGTAGTTTTCAAAAGAAACAAATTGTTGGACTTATTGGGATTTAGTTGCAGCAAGCCCCAGTCTGATGCATATTTCAATCTCATATTGTCATACTTGAAGAAAAATTTATAGCATATCCACCTTGCACCTCCCTATCACAGGGCAATGGACATACGACACAATTCCATAAATACCATCCACATTGCATGCTATCTTTATAATCATCCACTAGAATAAACAACTACACACCTGTTTCATGACCTTTGCAATTAACAAATTCACCTCTGCTACTATAAACAGACCAGTAAAAAACAAACTTAGAAGGATACCAAGAACAAGAAAATAACAAGTGCAACTTACCAGGGTTTGTTGGATGAGAACAGATGGATTTCACACTTCCTCTGTGCCCTAACAGTGTTGCAATACCAAGAACAAGAAAATAAAATCAGCAACTTAGCATCTTCCTGCACAAATTCAAACCATAACTAATGTTAGAAAATTACAAAATGAGTCCAAAAAGGAGCAAGAGCATTCTAATCAACTCTGAGAAAGAAATCTCATTCGGGCTATCCCAGTGAAATTTTAAAATGCCAATGATGTGGAGAATATAAGACGATGTGGAGAATATCACAAGGTCATCTATGACTCAAACTCTCTAACTGGGCACATATGAGCTAGTTTAAGCAACCCGACTCATTCCTTTTGCACACTTGTTGCAAATACTTTTGCATCTTTATTTATCCTTCACAGGTCACTTCTTTCTTTTTCTTTATTTCTTTTATTTTTTTTTTCATTTTTTGTTATAGACCCTAAGGTCATTTTTTTCATTCAAAAAATAAAATTCTAAAATCTGTCACTAAATTCTTTTGTCCCAATGCACTTTCAATTATCCATACAAGATCTGATGTCCTAAATTCCCCCCCTCTATCTCCCTATCTCAATAGAATTATATTTCTATTATTCCTAGCCGTTGAATCATGAGATTCCTACACCACACATTTCTCACATGATTCATTGACTTGAGCATTTTGGGACAATAACATAAAGATAAAAAAAAAAACAAGATCCTGAGCCAGTCAATTGATCGTGTTTCAAGAATCTTTTCGTGAGATTCAATGTATTGTACTTACAACTAAGAGTGTGAGATAGGGACAAGTATGCAGAGACAGTTGAATTTGGGAACATAAGATCCCTCACCTTTTTTAGACCATAAACCTTGAAAAACAGGTGCTAATGGAAAACAACCATGGCCCATCAGCTAACGGCATCAATTTTGAACCCACAGGAGATTACATTTATAGTCAATATAACCATCTAAATCTATCAAAGTAACATCATTGATAGTCATAGCCAGCAGTAATCCGGGACAATGACGCTACAGGAGAAACTTACAGTGTTTACAAACAACAGAACTTTGGCATCAGAAGACAGTGATCGGTGGTCCCTCTACAATCAACCAATTAGATCCTTCACTAGCTCAACAACAGAGAGATCTAGAGCTTTCTGTACATTGCATTTAGTTAGAATCGAGAATTTAAGAGCAGCTGCCTACAGCCGCGGTTATCTGGGTTAGGTCTAGTAAGTGCTTTTATAAAGTAGTTACGGATCTCCGGTATTGTAAGCTGGATCAGATGAGAATACCTACATAAATTAGAAATAAATAATCATTTTAATAGGCAATGGAAGCACATAGCTAATCTAGTGATGAATATGAAAACACCTTTCGTTTTCATTCTAAAATGAATCATGATATGTAACATAATTCCACACTTGGTAATCATGCAAGATTGTTTTCTCAAGGTTTTTTGACATAGCAAAGTGCTCATTCATTTTAATAATATCAAGTTTGCTACATCACAGCTCTTGAGATTTTGATCAAATTAAAAAATGCAATATTTTAAAATTATAGACGATATGAATTTTGCTGTGTTCTCTCAGCAGCATAATTTATCAGAGCCACTGAAAATTGCCATAGTTACTCAGACCAGTAGCATAGTAAACCAACAAACTATGCAAAGCAAACAATAGAGGGGCAAGCTAACTCTAGCACCAGCATACCAGCAGAAGAATCTAAATCAAGCACCAAACAACCCAGCAGCATAGCAGCCAAGCAACTTAACACCCAATAGCAGAACCACAAGAATGGACTGCCAGGTCTTGATCCGGACTCCATTCACTACCACATCTGATACATGACCTACTGATTTCCCAGAACCTAAGCTTCCAAAACTGATTCCATGCCCTGGCCCACAGGTAATGTCCGAGGCTTGCACCTTCTGAGACCCACATACTATTGATATACAATCATCACACCATATGGAGGGTCGCACCACTGCCAAACTCAACTCCTGGCTCAACACCAGAAACAGAACTTGCTAAAGGCCACCACACAGCTCCAAATTCAGAACAGAACAAACCTTCACATTTTTCAGACCCAGCACATTGAACAAAAACAAAAACCAAAAACATAACTGAATGTCATAGAATTTTCAGAATTTTGCAGATTTCCACATTTTTCAGATTTCCAGATTTCAGAGTGATTTCCAGATTTTCAGATTTGCAGATACAGACCAAGGTGATTTCCAGATTTGGACAAAAACCAAATTATTTGACGAGCACCAGATTTTCTTATTATAACTATAGAATTTTGTCATAGAATTTTCAGAATTTTTAGATTTCCACATATTCCAGATTTCAGATTTCCAGAATTTGCAGACCTCTTGAATTTTGGAAATCTGATTTTCATGGAATGTAAAATCTGTCATAGAATTTGTCCAAATCTGCAAATCTGGAAAATGTGGAAAATGTCAAAACTTAGAATTTGTCATAGAATTTTCAGAATTTCCAGATTTTCAGATTTCCATATTTCACATTTCCAGATTTCCAGATTTCAGATTTTCAGAATTTTCAGATTTCCAGATTTTCTTATTATAACTATAGAATGTTCATAACAATAGAAGTTTGACAAGCACCAATTGTTCCAAAATAAAAAACAAAAACTCATTCATGGTAGTGGTTTATATCACGAGATATTGACATTTACAAAGATAGATCCCCTTTCATTATAATGAGTTTCCTTTGCATTTGTGCACCAGTTGAACATTTTCATTGCTCTAATTATGACATGCACTAAAGCATGACATACATCAAGATTCTACATCAACATCTGTATCAAAATCACTTTGTAGGTCATATTCTTCGTCTGTGTCGTCACCCTCCCTCATTAATCCATCTTCATCATCACAGATGAAGGCATCATCTGTAACACCCTTGGCTTCTACACCTCTGACAGATTGCAACACTTCCATTGGAATAATTTCAGATTCAATGTCATGTCGACGCAAAACCACATCATCATCAACAGCCATAGTAGGTACCACGTCGGTGGTTTCTTCTTGTTGGAACACATCATCAGGTTGTACGACATCCATCTCTGGCACATCCCAAATTCCTCGATGTTGGAACTTTTCTACGACTCTCCAATTGGTACCTAATTTGGTATCATTAACATAGAATACTTGTTCAACATGACTTGGTAATACGAATGAGTCATCTTTGTACCATCGACTTGTTACATCAACTGTTGTAAAATGTGGTTCTACACGCATAGTTCTACTACTACCGGTGTTAAACCATTCACATTGGAACAATACAATCCGACGTCTGAACAAATAGTTCAGTTCCCACACTCTGCACAAGTGTCCATAGACGTGTATCAATTGGCCTTGATGCTCCCCTTCCACGACTAATCCACAATTCTGAATTTTCCGACGGTTTTCACGGTCGATAGAATGATAACGGACACCATTACAAATACATCCTGAATATGTGTTCACTAAGCAAGCCACTAGGACCATTGGCTAATGACCACATATCATCAGTTACTTCGGGGGAAACTTGGCTCCGCAATTCATTTATCTACATGAAGAACATGTGTCATGTTACTAGCATGCGTGACATTTACATAATGTACGATCTATGGTAGGATATGAGAATAGTAACTTACATGATCTTTGAACCATTTAGAAAATTCTTTCCGATGTCTGTTTTCGATGTCGAACGCACCGGCTCTTTGGTGTAACAAGTTCTTGTGCTCCCTAGTTATAAGAAATGCGATTCAAAAATATTTACTAAGATAAAGACTAATCAATTTACAACAAAAACACTTTAAATACGTTTGAAGGATTCATACTTTACGTGTTTATCCACTTCTGTGCTATTGTGTAGGACAAACCAATGAGCCAACTCGCGTTCAGCTACGGACACATCGGACGCCCTTGTCATTAGACCAAAGGGACGTACAGTTTGAGTGAATACCGCCAACCCTGGGCCACGGTCACCCATGTCATAATTCCTTGCTGGGCGGTTAAACAATGTTTCAACTCCATCCAAATACATTGAACAAAATGTTATACATTCTTTGGAAATGTAAGCCTCGGCAATAGAACCTTCAGGATGAGCTTTGTTGGCCACAAACCCTTTTAGACGGCCAAGCAACCTAATTTTGCAAGCCGATGGCAATGTTATACTGCAATATTTATATCAGCAGTAAAGCGTTAACTAAAATTTGACAGTAATACGATGGCTGAGTTAATACCTCTCAATTGGGTACATCCATCGATATTGCACTGGGCCTCCAAGCATAGCCTCTCGAGGTAAGTGAATTGCCAAGTAGACCATGACATCGAAAAAAGCCGGAGGGAAAATCATCTTAAGCTTACAAAGTATGAGTACGATTTGTTCATCTAATTTATGCAAATCTGAACGCCTCAATGTCTTTGAACACAATTGTTTGAAGAAATTTCCCAACTCAAAAAGTGTCGTTCCGGTTTCCTTATTAAGGTAGCCACGCATCCCAATTGGAAGAAGTCGTTGTATAAGGACATGACTGTCATGACTTTTGAGGCCAGATAATTTTCCAGCTTGAGCGTTTACGCAATTGGAGATATTTGCTGCATAGCCATCAGGGTACTTCATTGATTTCAAGAAATCACAAAAGCCTTCCCTCTCTTTCACCGACAATGTGAACAATGCGGGAGGCTTCTCAAAGGACCCATTAGAACACCTCTTCATGTGTAACTCTTTACGTATTCTCATGTCCTCCAAATCTAAGCGTGCTTTGTCCGTGTCCTTTTTCTTTCCATCTATGCTCAAAAGTGTCCCAATGACATTGTCACATATATTCTTTTCAATATGCATGACATCAAGGTTGTGTCGAAGCTTCAACGTTTTCCAATAGGGCAAGTCAAACATAATGCTTTTCTTGCTCCAATTCAAATTTTGATGTTCATTCCTTTGTCGTTTTCGATTTTGTGGGTGCTTTCCATACGGCTTGTAAGTCCCAGAATCAATTTGCTCTAGTATTTGGTCCCCGATAAGTCCAAAGGTTTGGACCTATGCTCCGTTTGACCATTGAAGAGTTTACTTGTTCGCCAGGTGTGGTTCTCAGGAAAGTGGCGACGAGCACCCATATACCCTATTTTACTTCGTAATCCCTGGGACGATGGATTATTGTTACAATTAGGGCAAGCCAAGTAACCCTTTGTACTCCACCGTGACATGTTACCGTACGCAGGGAAGTCATTTATGGTCCACATTACCGCCGCATGCATTCTAAAAATTTGCCCATTCGATGCATCATATGTTTGCACACCATGCTCCCACAAATTCTTCAATTCTTCTATTAATGGTTGCAGGTAAACATCAATGTCTCTTCCAGGTGCCGAACGTCCGGGAATAAGCAATGACATCATGCAATATGGCTCTTTCATGCACTTCCACGGTGGGAGATTGTAAGGCATTAAGATTACGGGCCACATGCTATATGATGTGCTCATATTCCCAAATGGATTGAAACCATCTGTTGCCAGGCCTAGCCTTACATTTTGAGAGTCATCAAAAAATGTCAGATGTTGCTTATCAAAGTCCTTCCATGCTTCACCATCGGCCGGGTACCTTAATATGTCATCATCCACACGCTTCTCATTGTGCCATCTCATATCTGCGGCTGTTTTTTTGGACATATACAGTCTTTTCAACCTCGGTGTCAAAGGAAAGTACCGCAATACCTTGTGTGGAATCTTTTTACCACCATCATCGTTCAACTTGTATCTACACGCGTCACATGTAGGGCATTTCTCCAAATTACCACTCTCCTTCCAAAATAGTGCACAATCATTCTTGCACGAATGAATTGTTTCATATCCAAAACCCAAGTCACGTAAGAACTTCTTAACATCATAGAGTGTCCATGGAACAGTTTGATCACATTCTGGTA
>NW_021025611.1:1243515-1261494 GCF_004153795.1 Camellia sinensis | reverse complement strand
AATCGTTGCACATCCAATGACCATTTCTAAAAATTTTAAAAATGAAATAAACAAAACACAAGGTGGGGTTTTAGAGAGATCAAAACTTGCAGCTTCACAGGAGAGGACACAACCTTCCATGGACGCTGAAGCAAAGAAAAAGCGAAGATAACATAAAGCACTATGTGTGCCCTAAGCCTAGTTGTGTGCACCACAATCCTTCAAGGGCTCTTGGTGATCTCAATGGAATCAAGAAACACTTTTGCCAGAAAACATGGGGAAAAGAAATGGAAGTGTGAGAAGTGTTCAAAGATCTATGACTTCACATGTTAGTCGGCAATTTCTTGCATAGAAACCATTCAGAACCTGCAGAATCAATTTGCTCTAGTATTTGGTCCCCCGATAACTCCAAAGGTTTGGACCTATGCTCCGTTTGACCATTGAAGAGCTTACTTGTTCGCCAGGTGTGGTTTTCAGGCAAGTGGCGACGAGCACCCATATACCCTATTTTACTTCGTAATCCCTGGGACGATGGATTATTGTTACAATTAGGGCAAGCCAAGTAACCCTTTGTACTCCACCCTGACATGTTACCGTACGCAGGGAAGTCATTTATGGTCCACATTACCGCCGCATGCATTCTAAAAATTTGCCCATTCGATGCATCATATGTTTGCACACCATGCTCCCACAAATTCTTCAATTCTTCTATTAATGGTTGCAGGTAAACATCAATGTCTCTTCTAGGTGCCGAATGTCTGGGAATAAGCAATTACATCATGCAATATGGCTCTTTCATGCACTTCCACGGTGGGAGATTGTAAGGCATTAAGATTACGGGCCACATGCTATATGATGTGCTCATATTCCCAAATGGATTGAAACCATCTGTTGCCAGGCCTAGCCTTACATTTCGAGAGTCATCAAAAAACGTCGGATGTTTCTTATCAAAGTCCTTCCATGCTTCACCATCGGCCGGGTGCCTTAATATGTCATCATCCACATGCTTCTCATTGTGCCATCTCATATCTGAGGCTGTTTTTTTGGACATATACAGTCTTTTCAACCTCAGTGTCAATGGAAAGTACCGTAATACCTTGTGTGGAATCTTTTTACCACCATCATCGTTCAACTTGTATCTACATGCGTCACATGTAGGGCATTTCTCCAAATTACCACTCTCCTTCCAAAATAGTGCACAATCATTTTTGCACGAATGAATTGTTTCATATCCCAAACCCAAGTCACGTAAGAACTTCTTAGCATCATAGAGTGTCCATGGAACTGTTTGATCACATTCTGGTAGAATGTCCTTGAATACCTGCATAACCATATCGAATGATCGGTTGCTCCATTTGTTGTACACCTTCAAATGAAGCATCTTAATGACGAATGATAGCACAGAAGACTTTTCACATGTTGGGTAAACTTTGCGTTGTGCATCTTCGAATAACCTAGTGAACTTATGCAAATCCTCCCTCTCCAAACCATTAGGTTCCTCGTCGGTATGATCATCCATAAGACCACTCACGTAAATTTCTTCCAACATAATAGGCAACTCATCCATGGGCGGATCATCGATATCTGTCATACATTCGCCACTACCTCCACATTGGTCATTTGATGCACTAGGACGAGACACAGGAACATGTTCCCCATGATGCACCCAAGTTAAATACGAAGATGCCATTCCTCTTCGGATCAAGTGCATCCACACAACTTGTCTGCTATGTTTTGTGCCATTAATGCAATCGACACACGGACACCTAATGTCATCCTCTACACCTAAATTTGCCATAGCAAAATCAAGGAATGACTTCACCCCTTGTTGATACTCTTTACTTGTCAGCCTATTATTTATCGTCATCCAACTCTTGTCCATTTTGTCACCTACAACTCACACAAAGATTAACCAAGGAACAAATGAGAACACGCATTTCAAGTTGAGATAGATTATGTTGTTTTTCATTCACTGTTTGGCTTGTCACATAAATCTCTTTTAGGGTGGGACTTTGTGACACGATTTGTTCTAAAACAATGCGTAATTATGGAAGTTAAGCCATTAATCCATCTTCATCATTTTCATGCTCTTCACAGTGTGTGTGCATGACATGTTATTTATTAAAAAAAGCAGTGGCTCGTGGATACTCATGAGGTTGAGGCAGTAAAAGTAAAATTTACAACATCGATGCAAACACATGAGCTATGCATTGTTGCAATGGCTGAAATCAATCGTTGCACATCCAATGACCATTTCTAAAAATTTTAAAAATGAAATAAACAAAACACAAGGTGGGGTTTTAGAGAGATCAAGACTTGCAGCTTCACAAGAGAGGACACAACCTTCCATGGACGCTGAAGCAAAGAAAAAGCGAAGATAACATAAAGCACTATGTGTGCCCTAAGCCTAGTTGTGTGCACCACAATCATTCAAGGGCTCTTGGTGATCTCAATGGAATCAAGAAACACTTTTGCCAGAAAACATGGGGAAAAGAAATGGAAGTGTGAGAAGTGTTCAAAGATCTATGACTTCACATGTTAGTCGGCAATTTCTTGCATAGAAACCATTCAGAACCTGATTTAAATCACCCCATTCAGATTACCAAAAATAAATTTCCAGAAAACTGAATTAAATATTCTGATCAGCAAGAACATAATGATTTTTTATGGAAAAAATTTCATAGCATTGCGAAAGAGATGCGGCAACTGGAAATACAAGAGATGATTATTAAAATATGAATGCATCTCAGAAAGACTTTAGAGAACGTCAACGAATATATATTTCTCATAAGCAAAAAGATCAATAATTGCACCCAGTCTCAAAGGCACCAGAGGGAAAACTAAGAAATGCAACCCATGATTTAAAACCCAAAAAACAAAAAACTAAGGTCAAGGACAAAGGATGAATGTAGCTGATCACAAGTACATAGAAAAAAAAAATCCATTTAATCTCAAGAAATTATTTTGGTTAGTCAATTCCCTAAATGTTCACTTATAATATTATTGTATTGTACAAGCATATTTCAACTTAAAATGCACAATGACACCAAATGTTTAAAAAAAAAAAAGCATACATAGCTAGGCCAACAGATCGAAAGTCATGATCCATGGGTACCAAGCTACTACTATATGTTTATTCAAGAACACAACATCAGCCGAAGAATCTACAAGGACAATCTAATCCCCGCCCTTGTTTTACCAAAACTATGATCACTGCATCTTTTTTCCAAGACACAAAATATCATACCTCAAGTGTGAATACTTATTCATCTGTTGATTTTAAAATCATTCATATCTCAAGATTCTCAACCTCCACATATTACATCAATTTCATACATTGGAAATGCAACTATGAAAAAGAACAGTAGGTATATATTAAGTACCTCAACATTCTTACCAAGGCATCCAAAAGCAACGAGCAGCTAGTAACATGGGGAAAAGAAATGGAAGTGTGAGAAGTGTTCAAAGATCTATGACTTCACATGTTAGTCGGCAATTTCTTGCATAGAAACCATTCAGAACCTGATTTAAATCACCTCATTCAGATCACCAAAAATAAATTTCCAGAAAACTGAATTAAATATTCTGATTAGCAAGAACATAATGATTTTTTATGGAAAAAATTTCATAGCATTGCGAAAGAGATGCGGCAACTGGAAATACAAGAGATGTAATTTTTAATTTGAATCACATTTCAATAACAATGCCCTAATTGAGGGCATTTCGTACTTCATATTCTGTGTGTTTTGACATGTGCATATGTGTGGATATATATATATATATATATATATATATATATATATATGTATGTGGGTGTGTGTGTAAACAGAGACAGATAGAAACAGAGGAAAATCGAGAGGGAGATACAGAGAGAGGGAGAGACAGATGCGAAATTCAAACATACCTGGGAAGGAGTTCGGGGGATGATCCAGTTCGGGGGAGTTCGGGCGATGGAGACTATTCTTGTAGAAAAGAGGGCAGAGGCGTGAGTGTACATGTGATTTGTGTTTATAATCGAGTATATATGGAATCAAGGTTGTGAATATATGATTCGTGTGTGTGTGTGTATATATATATACATATGCATGTATGTGTGTGTGTGTGTGTGTGTGTGTAAACAGAGAGAGAGAGAAAGAGAGAGAGAGAGAGAGAGAGAGAGAGAGAGAGAAAGAGGGAAACCGAGAGGCCTTGTGAGATGTTTAAGAAATGGAGAGGGAGATACAGAGAGAGAGAGGGAGATACCTGGGAGGGAGTTCGGGGGATGATACAACAACTCTTGCGATGGTGACAGAGCAGTGATAGAGGCGGGAGTGCGAGAGGGAGGGAACTGGGATACTTTTGCAATGAAGATAGAAGAAAAAAATATTTATTACCGACCAAAAATTATTTTCGTCGCTAATATATATTATGAAAAATTAATATTCCCTCCACAATTTCGTGGCACGTTTGGCTATTAAAAACATAGTCGGTGAAACTGCATTATTTGGCGACCAAAATCCAATTAGTCGCCGAAACTAATTCTCTTAAACAAATATTTGTCCTAATATTTTTTTTACTGAAAAATATAATAATATATTTTAAAATATTATATTCTTATATTTTATATTTTCTTATATTCTTATATGTTATATTCTTATGTTTGCTTATATTCTTATATTTTAAAATTTTTCTTATATTCTCTTATATTCTTACTAGTGTATGCCCGTGCCTGAAGGCACGGTGTAAATTAAAATAAGTGAATAAATAAATAAATAAATAAATAAACAAGGAGGAAAAAAAGAAAAGGGGGAAATAAAATAAAAAAAAGAAAATGAAGAATGTGGAATGATGGGATCATTCGTGGATTATTTATGAGATAATGGGAAAGGTGGGTGAGAAAGAGAAAAAGAAAAAGTAAGAGAAAAAAATGGGAAAGTGAAAAATGTACACATAGCATACATCACAGTCGTTTTGTAATTGGAACAGATCTGAGCTGTTCAAATGTCTTAGTATACTAAATAATATATTGAAGATTCAAAAACCCTCCTGTTTAGGAATAATCTAAATAATTCCACTTATTTGATGAGTATACTTATTTATGTCTCATCCCTTTTCTATTTTTCTATACATTTTTTTATAAAAAAAAATTTAAAAAATACACTAAATAAGCAAATCTGAAACAGCTCTTTAATATTTATTTTTCTCATATGAGTTGTTATTCCAAAAATGTTTTCATTCATTTGTTAGTAATTTTTTTATCTCATTTGAAACGGTCAACTGTGATCAAGATCTTGTCTGCTTTTCTCTTCCCAACTCTGTAATTCACTTCTCTCCAATACATAAATCGACTGATATATACACACATATATATATATATATACACATTTCCAGAGACACATGATTTTCATTTTTCTTCTTCTTTCTCTTCTCTAAGATCCCCAAATTCCTCATACATATACACACACATTTGCAGAGATATATTAATAGCGAAACTCACAGCTGTTATGTTGCTGATAAAATCCACCCTTGTTCTGAGAGGATTTATGAAATGCTGCATGAACTCTTTCTAGCGATGAAGGGAGACACTAATTTTACAGATTTTGAATATTTTATGTAATCAGGACACTGCATTGTGCCTAAGTTCTGTGGTGGTGCAACGGACGGAGTGACTTCAAATATAAGAATATTTGAGATTAAAGAAAATTGACTTATTATCTTCTTTAATTCAAACTGTCATCATCAAAATTAAGGTCAATTATCATCATCATTGCCTCTAGTCTATAAAAGTGGATCAGGCATGCAGTCTTGCTATAAGCCTCACCTCAAGTCTCACTCAAGTGATCTAAATTGTTCATTTTGTAAATCTCTACGTATAAATCATAAATCAAACATAAAAAGAATCAAAACAATCGTAGCCACATTATTTCATCATTTAGTCAAAAATAAACATATAAACTTCATTGTAGTTTTAAAATATGCATTGCATTGCACCAAAGGGAGAAAGAAATCGCATTATAAAATGGGTCAAAAGTATTACATATAGATATACAATAACAATCTTACATCCCACAAACAAAGCATTAACAGCTAGCCTCATAATACAATGATAACAACAAACAAAGATGTGCAGGAAATCTATCCAAGAGTACTTTGGCAAGGAAACCTATATATTCGATGACTCTGCAGCATATCAACACTACCATAAGATGCTAAACTAAAGAAAGATCTTTGTCTTTCAAATACACAATATTTCCTTGGTATTTTCCTGTCTCCGTACTTCACAAAGCTTCTCCTATGAATTCTTCACAGGATCAAAAATAGGTGTATCCACCAAATAATAAATGGTCTAAGAATCTCAATGCTACTCAATTTAACAATGCAAATTTTTATTGTCAAGGAAATTGTGGATCATGGTGTCAGGTCAAAATTTGCTTCCAGTAGTGAATGAACATGGGCAAGATAAGACACCTTGTAATCTGGCTTAAATTCCACATCTGTGTATTCGGGAGAATCATACCTCCCTATTTTGTCAAGCAAGCATGTAAATGCTCCCGCGCGTTTCCCACAAGCAACCAGCAAAGACCAAGTAAAGGAGCTTTAATTTACACAAAAGCATGTTTTGATTCAAACAAATTTGATAAAAGAATGTGAAATTAAAAATATATATATATACAAAAACAGCATCTCAAAATGAATTAGAAATGTTCTTAACAAATATGGTGCAAATGATGGAGAGAGAAATAGAGCAGAACTCACATCATCTTTAAGGTTATCCCCAACCATCATTACTTCATTAGGTTGAACTTCCCAAACGGAACAGATATGTAACAGTGGTGCTAGAAGGGGATTGATATATATTTAAGGGGGTCATCTCAGCCATCTATTTAAATAGACAAATGAATCATAGTCATTGAAATGTCTTATTATATAGATATTGTAAAATATACTTAATTTTTTTTTGGGACTCCTGCATGACTAACTAGGCACTAATCAATTTGATTCAGAATTTTAGAACACGCAATATGTATATTTTGTCATAGATAAAGACAGGTGAAGAAATCATGTGTCAAGTGGATTTAATTAATTTATTATGCAGTTGTAACTAGTTTATTATATTAAAGTAAACCTTAAATTAATTTAGAAGATGATAGCCTAATTAATAAAGCCAACTGGCTTTTACCACTTAATTCAATAAATCTGATTGTTTTATTCATATACCTGCTACTAATGGGAATTCATTTTTATTTAATTAATAAGCCTGTTTCATTTTCATTTTTAAAAAAGAAGTTTCTTTCAATTTTATTTTTCTCATTTAAAACAAAAAAGAAAGTCAAATTTCAAGTGGATAAAATGTCATTGTTAACAATGTTTATGAACAACGTTGTTAAGATTTGACAACATTTTCATAAAAATAAAAATAAAATAACTATTTTGTTTAATCATTTTTCGTGACCAAAATTTTGGTCGCCAAAGATCAAAAATAATTTTTTTTATTTTCATTCGGCTACCAAACAATTTAGTAGGCAAAAGTAGGTCTACAGCGACTAAAATGAATTTTGTCGCTGAAAATGAATTTAGTTGCCAAATGTATAATTTCTTGTAGTGATATTAAATCATACATAAATAAAGAAAATCACATTTCAATGATACTTTTAAAAAATAATTATAAAAAAATAAAAATAATATATGATTTTATATTTTAATATAAAAAATATATTTTAAAACTTATACCAAAATAATATTTTTCCATATAAATATATATAGATACTAAAATTTTGTTAGCTAAAGTCATTTAATTATGCAATAATAATTTCTTACCAAAATATCTTTAGTTACCAACTTGTTCCTTACTTTTCAAATCTGTAGCGTATTCATAAAATTTTATTTTTGAAGTAATTTCAAAATTTTAAAATATCATAAATTTTGATTTAGAAGTCTATTTTTTTTTATAAAATTTATATTTTTAGAATTCTCTCATCAAAATCTATAAAACAAAATATAGAATAATTCTCTATTTCTACGTACCATTTACTCTCTGTACGTATACTTAGTGAAGTAATTTTTTTTGGTTACAATTTTATCATTAAACAAAATGGCTAATATGGACATAATACACTCACCAAACTTTAAAATTAGATTTTCTCAATACACATATCAGACCAAAAATATGTAGACAAAAAGGATAAAAAAAAATTAAAATATATACATAATTGAAAATATCTAAATAGTTTAGAACTATATAACCAAAAATATATAAATAATTCAAAAATACAGATTAAAAAATATAAATTTAATTCGGAAGTATGGAGCCAAACATTTTTACTTTGTTTGGTAGTTGTATGTCGAAAATTTATATTTTATTCAAAAATATAGAACCAAAAATTATTATTTTATTTAGTTGTTCATTGTCGAATTTTTAAAATTTGTTCAGATAACTAGTACTAATAGGTTTTCATTCTTTTCCTCAGCTAATATGAAATGAATAATAAAAATAGTAAAACAATAATTTAGTTTTTGTAGAATAATAGTAAAATAATAATTAAAAATTATTGATTTTTGAAAATTTAGAGAATGTCAGAGAATGTTGTGTTAGATACTTCTTTTGTTGTGTTTCAATTACCGGAGTGTTGCCGGAGAATGATGAAAAATACTGTGTGTAGGGCACAGTTTCGATTTACGTTTAGTAGTATGGGATGAGTTTATGTTGTGTGATGTGTGTGCATAATGGGGTGTTTTGGAAAAATCGTTAAAAGTTGACTTTTTGACTTTTTAAAAAAAAAATTATGTGAGAGATGATGTGACTCAAAATAGGTTAAAAGTTGACTTCGGGCTTTTTTATGATGTTCCCAAATTGCCCCAATATGTTGAATTTTTGTGTTGATGTGTGTAGACATTATGACTTAAGGATATATTTAGAACATTTAGCCTTCATTTGAGATGTAGGTTGGCTTTTTCGCTATTTTAGCTTGGGGTTAAAAAGTCTTATTTTGGATGATTTTTTGGGTTTTTTTGACTTTTATGAGAGAAAAAATGAAATGATTATGATTTGGATGTGATATTTTGTCTTATTAACTTTTTAGTCTATTTGTTTTTTTCTGGCTATTTTAGCCCAAACTTTTTATGCCAAATATAGCCTTTGTGTATGGAATGAGTCAAACAAAAGATAAACAAATGATGTGTATAGGGAGCGAATGGTGTGTGAAAATATAATTATCCCAAAATCTATATTAGATATCAAATTCTTTTAGAAAAATTTACAATAAAATTTTATTGTGCTTTGCTTTTTTTGGGCAATGAAGTTTTACTATCTTTTTACATATAAATTTTAAATTGAAGGGCTAAAAAATGAAAAATTGAAGAAAAGTTAAAATAAAAGATTATTTACTCCCAATTTCGAGGGCTAAAAAATGGCCTAATTATTTCATTGGTTGTTTTACTCTTAATGTAAAGTTTTATTGTCCTAGGATAGAGAAGTTACATTGTCTTTTCAAAAAATTAAAATAACTAGAGGGCTAAAAAATACAAAATAATAGAAAAATAACCACAAAAAAAGTACCTAATTACAATTGTGAGAGCTATAAAATGATTGTTATTCTCCGAGTAAAATTTTATTGTCTATAATTTAAATGTGTGAACAATAAATTTTCACCATTGGCATCATGAACTACCACATTTACTATGGTCGTTACCATTATTAATATAAATATTACGGTAAATTAGTCGAACATTGAATTAATAACATTAATATTAAGAGTAAAATTGTACTATGGTAGGAAGTAAAATTTTACTACTTTTGCTACTGAACATAATGCAACAACATCTTTATTTGATCCCAGCCTCAATATTCAATCTGATCATAGCCAAAAAAACAAAAACAAAAACAAAAACAAAAACAAAACAAAACAAAACAAAAAAAATTGAATTTAAATGAACTTCTAAAAAGAAAGATATTTTTACGGATCTAAATCTCCAACCTTAATATTCAAGTAGATCGGCGTTGGAGATGACTTGGTGATCAATGATTATGTTCATCGTGACAAATTAGGGTAGAAATGAGATCGTTAGTGACAAATTTGAAATCGTCGATAACATATTTCAAGTGATAGGGATGAACTTCTAAAAAGTAAGAGATTTTTACGGATCTAAATCTCCAACCTTAATATTCAAGTAGATCGGCGTTGGAGATGACTTGGTGATCAATGATTATGTTCATCGTGACAAATTAGGATAGAAATGAGATCGTTAGTGACAAATTTGAAATCGTCGATAACATATTTCAAGTGATAGGGATGGTGAGATGTGCTGGCGACAAAACGGTGATAGATCCAAAGAAGCTAAGTGATAATAGAGCTAATTGTGATAAATGGCAGTAGAGCCAGTAAGGTCGTCGTCAGCAATCTCCATTTCGATAGATAACAAGGAGATAGGAAGAGAAGAAATCGGGAGAGAATAGTGGAGCCGGTTAGAATGGCAATGGCAATCTCCATTAACACGCAGAGAGAGAGAAAAAGAGAAATTTGAAGAAAATTCTGTTAAACACTCCTATATATTGAAGGAAAAAATTGTCCCTAAAAATTATGAAAATAAAATTTATGTCCTTTATGAAAGAGAAAGGAAGTGGCTTGTGTTTAGTCCGAGATCGGAATGGACAGTGCTGTTGGGTTTGTGGGGGCCCATCACGGGACCCGTTTTGATAATCCGAACTGTTCAATGTGTAGAACTCGTCGAATACTATATGTTTATGAAAAATCACATTTATGGGATAAAAATAGTTTTTTGTCAACCGTTTATTTTTTCACCGTCTAATTTTTTTTAACAAAACTGATTTGATCACATAGCTATCGATATCCGCTCAACGTGATTTTTTACAGACATATAGTACTCGACGAGTTCTACATATTAAACTGTTTGTATTATCATAATGAGACCCGTAGTGGGCACCCACGGACCCAACAATACCGTCCAATCCGATCTCGAACTGGACACAAGTCACTCTCAAAGAGAAATATGATTTGGAAGAGTTCAGAAAGTAGAAAACTTTCAACTGTTCTCATAATAAAAAAGAAAAAAGATTTGTATAAGAAATTTTTGGCCAAAAATTATAAACATATATAAATATAAAGGGTTTTTGATTAATATAATTGGGACGCTGACAAGAAAAATATGACAATGGATACAAATTTCAACCTTTTTTCATTTTCTTGTCAAGGAAAAAGATCATATGAGATTAATAAAAAAATATGGAGTTCAGGCGAGTACGAGAAAGAAAAAATTCATAACAATACCATTACGCCGTTATTGATAGAGCATATCATTATTCATTCATAAGATACTATGTAGGGGGCTATCAACGAGTTGGCTTGGGTCTACCTAGCCACAATTAATGTATCTAAATCCTATATGTTAAAAATTGAGCGTCCATGTGGCATGACCTATGACCTTTTTGAATTTTATCTAGTTTTGGATTTGAATTCAAAACCTATTTGGATAACAAACTCTTGATATCTATATGTATCATATCAACTAGTATGGATAGATTGATATATATGGTTATATATCTGATTATATATTTATATAAGATATTAATATCAGATACGTTATGTGGTTTTTTTTTACCCATAACATTTTATATACTCTCTCTCTAACTCTCTCTCATTAAGAGAATGATCCAGCCTTTGCACTGTGACTTGTGTGGGTGCTACTCATATTGTGGTATCACTCCATTGTTGGGAGTTTGTTGTTCGCATTTATTGAAGCACGTGATTTACCTACAAGATTCTTCACTTCTATCACCTAAGGTATGATTTGAAATTTTTACCCGCTGTGTCACGACCCAAACTCGGTACCCAAAGGCTCGGCGTCAAAATAAAATAATTCAAATAATTTTGTAGTCGCAGCACAAGCGAATAAATTAAATAAAATAATTAGGTACCAAATACTTATTTAAAAGGGAATAAAACATAGTCATTTGAACTTTATTATATTACAAGAGTTCAAAACAAAATAGATAGAAATAAAAAAGATTTAAAAAAAAACAACATAGCGATTTATTTTCCATCTTGATTCCGCTAAACCTCGTCACCTGAAAGGGGTAACAGCTTTAAGCACATAGCAGAGTAACAAATATTATACTGTGAGTGCAGGGGTACAAAATAGCCATGGATAATTATTTAAACTAAAACATTAACATAATTTGAGTTGAATACACAAATTAATTAAGTAAAAAAAACTGAAATAAATCACTATAACCACGGTACGTAACATAACAGAACAGGGGTCACTAAGTGACAATCACTACAGGGGTCAATGGATCCATGACAACAGGGGATTACAAAGTGGTCAAACAAGGGCCTATGATTATTTAAGTCCCCCAAGGCATGGGACTCCCGTGATGGTACTTACAGAAAATAATTGTTTATAAGATCATGGTCAAATATTCTTTAAAATTTAAACAAACATATCCATCAATTTTAATTTAAGCAATTAGAGTTCAGAAAAAAATCCACATAATTGAAACATTAACCTAACCACAAAACATAAATTATATAAAATAAATTGTGATAACTTAAAACATTCGTAAAATATATTATGATAATTTAAGATATATAGAAAACACATTATAATAACTCAAGGTATAATAAAACTCACTTTTGATATAAATTTATCCCTATTTTCCGTGCTCCAAAGCCTCACTGCTATGCTCGCCTTACACTCCTTTACTTCATCTTTTGCTCCCTGATTCTACTTCACTTCTGATTCTACTTTGTTTGTATTTGCTCATCACTTATCCTCACTATATATACATGCAAAAGTGTAAGGCCCAAGCAAATTATCACCCACGTGGACAATTTCTCCCATTGCCACCCGTTCCTTCATATCTCTAAGTTTAACACCTAATTGACACTTGTTTCACCCCTTAGTTTTTCTTCCTTTTTTTTTTTCATCTCCATGCTTTCACCAAGGGCAATGACAGCCACGTTGCTTTTTATTTTCCTGCAACTGCCATGTTATCAGTTTGTTGGTATTTGAGGAGTGAAGTCACCTGTCTTATTTCATGAGTCATCAAAATTAATTTGGCTTTATAAAATTCTTAAAAGTTATCACTCTTTTGGTGATTCATAATGATTCTTGAAATTACGTATAATTATAAGTTAGGTTCACGTCTAAAAATCTCACTATCAAACTATAAAATATCACTTATCACTTACTAAAATATTTAACGTGCGGCGTCTCACAATTTGTTTTCTTAACAATTTAATCGATTAATTCCTAATTTCTTAAATTGTGCATTTATTTATTTTTTATTATTATTATTATTATTATTATTTATTTTTGAGTTCTATTTATTGAAATTTTAAATTTAAAAAAGAAAATTCAGGTGTCACACGCTGCGTTATACTTGTTCTTACATTGGTATCAGAGCTTTAATGAGTATTTTTGTGCTTATTTTTATGCATTAAGATAGGTGTATAATTTTATATAAATATATAAATGATATATATATGAAAATTAATAATTTTTCGAACTATCTCCGATGGACTTGAAATTTATATATATTGTAGTATATTTAATATAGAACATATCTACAAAGTTTCATGAAAATCCAACGGTTAGATTTCAAGAAAAATGGAAACCCATTTTATATTTTTCGAAACTTTACATGCATGATGGTTTTACATGTTTTAATTTCAGTCTGCAAGTATTACATATTTATAACCCTTATTTCGAAACCTTCGAAACCATATATTATTTGTTAGATTTGGATTTACGTTTGATGATATACATTAAACCCTAATTTGGGTTCGTTATTAATTTCTTGATGGCTTAAGGAGGAAGAAGAAGTGCAGGTTTCTGCACTTCCACTCTCATTAGAGAGAGAGTGTAATACACCTCATAATTTATGTTCATGAAACGTTATTTTTGAGACCACAAATGTTTTTATTTTGGAAAATAAAGTCCGGTTGTACCAAAATTAGACCAGAAAACACCTCAAAAGGCGACGCATGAGCCGCACGCGCCATATGGCACCGTTAGTGGCTTCAACGCCCTGCCACGGACTGCCACGAGTCATGTGCGATTTTTACGTGCTACCACGCGCGTGCTGTCTGCGCTATCATGCACGCGTCAGCCGCGCTATGCGCTGAGCCACGCGCTGAGCCGCACTATTTTTTTTCTCCCCCGGCTTAGCTACTGATGTTAAGGCACTGGTTGTCTTTTTTTAATCCAGAATTGGTTTAAATGGTTATAAATAATTCGTTATAGATTTGTTTTAATCGTGGTTGGTACTGTTAGACTCAGAATTAAATTTTCTATCTTCTGTAAAATTTTCAAAATTTTATGAAAATAAAAAATAATTTTCCTGAAATAATAATTCATTATTTCTGCTTTAAAATGCTTCTGTTGTTGCATGATTAAGTTTCTAGAGCTGAAATTTTTACTGTAGACCACTGTAATGGTTTACTATTTACTGGTATGATTGTTGCATTTTCTCAGATTCTGAAATATTTATTTATGATTTCATGTGTGTTTATTAATTATTTAAAATACTAGAAAATTTCAGAAGTGATATACTTTCTGTTATGGCATAATCTGAATATGAAATATAGCATATTATTGTTTTTTGCTTAGAATTTCTAATATGTTGCAATTCGAATAGCATGATTAATTTTTTATTTGTTTAAATTCCATTATTAATTGTAACATAGCATGAGTTGATTGTGAATCTACATTATAATGCTATTGTATGGAATTAGAATATTTTATCATTTTTTTTAGACATGCCATAGTCAGCGGGAGGTTGTTCAGTTGATAGAAATCTTTGTAGATTTACTCCCGAAAACTAATATTTTATGCATAAATTAAATTAAATTTTGGATAATTGTCACCTGTGAAGCAAGAGATGATTACGAGCATAACGGATTTTTGATCTTGCGACTTGTGTAATGTTGTCACTATTTAATTTAGATTTTTGCGACAAAATTATATTATGCTAATCAAATTAATCCCAATGCGAATTTCTTAAATTGACTTAGCTTATGGAAGTTAATTTGGTTGACCTAAACTTAGTAGAAATGTTCAAATGTGAACAATGTAATCCTATTCTTTAGATGAGCAAAATTCTTGGAGACTTTAGGTCAGACCTTAATTGAGCCAAAGTAAGGAAACATGACTCAAAGTCACCGTGGTTTTGTTGCTTTGTTTGGCACAATAAAAACTGATGTGTGCGCTATGGTTGGCGGCACGCTACGTAGCTTTGATTGGCGAGTTTTGGAGTTGTGAAATTAGTAAGCCCTCAATAAATCTGTATATGATCTTGACTATTGAGTTGTGCGGATTGACTTTGTAATTTAACTTGTAATGATGTTGCATCATTGGATGAAGTAACATTTAAGAGTCACGTCATCCAAGAAATGCGAGTTTAAATGAGTTAGTCATTAAGTGTAAGATGAGTAGCTAGTATGAGCAGTGTTTTTCTCTCTACCCAATTGTTGGGAGTTGATGGAGCAAAATTTCACGCACTATAATAGTGTACATTGAAGTATCACTTGAAGTTAAAAGATTAGCGCTTAGTAGCAGCAAAATCTATTAACACTAAGTGAAAAGATTAGCGCCAAGTGGCTGCAAAATCTATTAGCATTGCCAACTTGTCTAAGTCTGGACACTTATTGTTTCCACAGTTAAGTGTGAGACATGAGGATGTGCTTCTTTATATGATTCCTTAACTAGGCTAACGTTTTTTTTAATAACGTTTACCACTAAGCGCAAACGTTGTAGCATAGTAATGAAAAGGTCAAGGCCGACAAGGTTGTTATAACTCTAAGAATTTGACGCATCGCTTGTGAGAGCATTGTGTTGAATTAAACTCTTTAGCCTAATTCGCGCTTAAGTTACTTCAGAAGCTGTCATAGTTGATAGCTTATTCTCTCCTTCTTGTGGATAGTAGAATTAATTGCAAGTAACTATGAAGCGAGAAATAGAAATGGCAAGAGGAGTATCGTCATCTTTCAACAAGATGCATTAAAGTGCATGGAGAATAAAATTGACTTGAAGGTGCAGGGGATTACCACTTACTAGTTAAATTTGTGACATAGGCGCACTTGATATCTCCATGACATCCTTTTATGATCTAGTGAATATGAATTCGTTGTGAGTCATTACCTAGTTGGGCCTAAAACTTTAAAACTTGTCTTAGAGAACTCACATATTAGGATGATTGGAATTAGTTTATGACGCTGGTCATAAACCGATGGCTTATTATACTTAATCACATTAATGAGATGATGATAGGATGGTTTGAGTAGGCCTTTTCGAGCCCACTCGCTTGTGACATCCTACTCTCATGTGAATGTGTAACTTTGTTCGCAATAGTTGAGCACAAGTAAGTAGCAAAGCCGTTGAAGGTCATTTGTATTGGTGCATTTAGTCCACTATGATATTTGTGACTAGGTATGTGTAAAGGTATGATAACTAAGCCTCAATCTCGACACATTTATAGATTACGATACACATCTGAGTCAAGACTATTTGATCTCGCATAAGTCAAAAGTTTTGAGATGATTTTTGACATTGCACATATGAGGTTGAGATCAATTAGATAACAACTTTCGTGCTTTTAGTTTTGACCAAGCTGGCGAGTATCTATTTGAGTTATTTTAGAAAACTCTGTGAAATGGATGCTTAGAAAATTGTTTATTCCTAGTACTCAACACACAATGGTGTAGTAGAGATAAGGAATTAAGTATTGTTAATGTTATGTGGATGATGGTGCAAAATGTTTCCCAATTGGGAATTGCACTAGTTTGTTGCCTATATTTCTAACTAAGTGCCCTCCATATCAAATTTTACACTCCATTTCAGTAATGGGTTAGCAGAGAGCCATCTATGTGTAACCGTTAAGCAGCTTATCTTTATTTTACTTCTCATAAGGTTGCGAAGTTAAGACCTAGGGTCTATAGCGCATTAATTGTATGCTGTCATGTAAACCCTCCAGGTCATTTGCATATAAGTAAGTAGCTTTGTGGTAGTGTAATTAAGTCATGTAAAGTTTTCTTAGTAAATGTGACGTGAATAGAGTTTTAGAACTCTATAAGATAGAGAATTCTAAGTATAGCGCTTTTATGTCGCCTAGTTAAAAATGGAAAGAAATTTCCAATATCCTAGGGATAGTGCGAGCGATGTGCCTACTAATAGATTACTCCATTAGAGAAGAATACTCTACATTCTTAGTTGCGTGGTAGCGAATGTAAAAATTTTCCACATCATCACTGGGTGATTGAGAGGGAAACATTCATGATTGCTCCGCAAGATGATAAAGAGCCTAGGATAATGCCAAAGGCTCTAGTCCTCTATTTTTAGAAAGTGGATCAATGTTGCGCAGTTGAAGACAAAGTCTTTGAGAATTAACCATTTCTATAATTTGGTTGACTTTCCATTATGAGACGACACTGTTCTAAAGTTATGCGCATTTTGGATAGTCATTGTTGAGGCATAAGGCTCGCTAGATACCGAAAAGTCGCACTATTGAGAAAAGTGTAAACCATGAGAAGAGTTCCTCCTAGGGAGTGAGGTTATTTTGACTTAGGCTATGATTGACATAAGTTCGGAACATTGATTTAAGGACATTGTGACCCAACTTCTCGTTGGAGAATTCAATAAGTAGATCCATAGGGATTTACCTTCTGCTTTTATGGTGAAAAGTTAGGAGCGCAATAAGGTTGCTAGTTCCAATAAATTTTTTACAACCTAAAACAGTTATCCAAATAGTGGTTCTTAGATTTCGTCAAGCCATGATAGGCCAATGATGATCGATGAAGACCACTGAGGCATGATCAATGGTCCAAAAGAAGTTTTTTCCTTACTTAGTCATTATGAGCCAGTAATTTATAAGGTTGTCGCCACCTAGGGTGGGCAGTCCTTTGTTTTAGATATGATGGACATGGGTGATGTAATTTATATGCTTGGATGCACAATCCTTAGGGATTGTTTTGGGATCTATCAGTCTGCAGCTCCTCAGAGCTCCCA
>NW_021025611.1:1197840-1243256 GCF_004153795.1 Camellia sinensis | reverse complement strand
CATGTCATCACTGGGTGATTGAGAAGGAAACATTCATGATTGCTCTGCAAGATGATAAAGAGCCTAGGATAATGCCAAAGGCTCTAGTCCTCTATTTTTAGAAAGTGGATCAATGTTGCGCAGTTGAAGACAAAGTCTTTGAGGATTAACCATTTCTATAATTTGGTTGACTTTCCATTATGACACGACACTGTTCTAAAGTTATGTGCATTTTGGATAGTCATTGTTGAGGCATAAGGCTCGCTAGATACCGAAAAGTCGCACCATTGAGAAAAGTGTAAACCATAAGAAGAGTTCCTCCTAGGGAGTGAGGTTATTTTGACTTAGGCTATGATTGACATAAGTTCGGAACATTGATTTACGGACATTGTGACCCAACTTCTCGTTGGAGAATTCGATAAGTAGATCCATAGCGATTTACCTTCTGCTTTTATGGTGAAAAGTTAGGAGCGCAATAAGGTTGCTAGTTCCAATAAATCTTTTACAGCCTAAAACAGTTATCCAAATAGTGGTTCTTAGATTTCGTCAAGCCATGAGAGGCCAATGATGATCGATGAAGACCACTGAGGCATGATCAATGCTCCAAAAAAAGTTTTTCCTTACTTAGTCATTATGAGCCAGGAATTTATAAGGTTGTCGCCACCTAGGGTGGGCAGTCCTTTGTTTTAGATATGATGGACATGGGTGATGTAATTTATATGCTCGGATGTACGATCCTTAAGGATTGTTTTGGGAGAATTCTTGGTTTGTTTTTGATGACTTACATAAGGAATATCCTAGAATGATTCTAGATGCAAAATTTTAAACCCATTGACTTACCTATCGGTAAAAGTCAGAGCCTTAGCTATTGAGTGAATCCTCGGATTGTCTTTGGGAGAAACAAATGACCTATATTCCTTGATTTTTTTTTTTTTTTTTGGTTGTGGGAGCCTAAAGTACGCTATGTGGGCATATTCGGCATGATAAGTGTTATCTTTGATAAATGGTCAACTGAGTAGTTTAGACATTGACCTTACTCATTAGATTGTGGAAAGAATGCTTTACTAGTAGTATATATATTTGCCCCTTGTAAGATTCAATGCGCTAGTTAGGCGCGTATTGTATGAACGCAGATTGGTCACCAAAATATCTTTAGAGAGGTAATTGCGCCAGAGGTAGTGATCTTGAACCACTTCATGCGAGGCGCAAATGGTGGATTCCATTGTATATGCTTATCGCAAGACGTGCTAATAAGGCTTATGCTTGGAATCTAGAATTGCGCAGACTGTGGTCGTGTTTTTTTTTAAAAAGTCGATCACTTATTTGTTGTGAAGATGATGGGATGTTGACACTATTATGGTTTGTGTCATAATGATTAGCAGATAATGATGTTAGTAGGCAAGATTGGCTCACTCACACGAGCAATCGCCCTTGGCGCTTGGGAGCGAGCAAAGATGAGACTAGTGGTTTATTTTTATTTGGAGCCAAGAGAGGCTTAAATTATCCACTATGTATGTCACCTTGGTTACAACTAAGATGAGGTCGTGATAAGGACCAAACATGGATGTTAGTACCCACTTTCCATGTTGTGTCTGTTATGATTAGCCAGATGCGAGATCTCATTTGGCGCGTGGAAGGCGAGCAAATAGAGAATTCGGGTTAGGCGCTAGAAAGCGACTAGACTAATGTTTGTACGGTGTATCGAGTATGACGTCACTCTTTTTGGAAGAGTTACTCCACTGTAACATGTATTCATACTATATATGCTTGGCGACCGAGTAATGAGATTAGAGAATGGATCCATATTTCCTCGCCGTGTGAGTTTTACGTGTCATTATTGATATGACTTTCATTTATGTACCCTTTTGTGACCTTTGACTATGTTATAAGGTAAGGGATTGATGTTCTGCTACTTTGATATGTTGCCTACGGTCATGTATGATTCGGCCTTAAGGGGCATCATTGGGTAAGCGGTTAATCCTAAACTAAATGGCATGAGGGCAAAGAGAAAATCATCTAATATTACACCACTGTTGTATATTTACTGCCGGCAACTCACATCGCTCTGTATGAGAAACGGATTGAGTGTAAATATATTGCAAGAATTGAGAAGGTCAAACGTGCTCTTTTTGAGGGATTAGAGATGTTTTTTTTTTTGGACCGGTGTAATTAGATGGATCTGGGGTATATGAGACACTATTTCTATTCTTTTTGGGTTGATGTCTCTATGCTGGCTCATTTTGAGTTTCTAGTATAGAGCTCTCACATGTAGGTGTTTCTCAGCGGTCGCACGGTTCATTGGTTAGTATGTGATTGTTTAATATTTAGGGAGATTGAGATAGAGATGTGGTTGTGGCTGTGTCATGCCAACTCATGTGCAAGTGAGATATGTTAGAAATTGAGCGCCTATGTGGCATGACCCATGACCCTTTTGAACCTTATCCATGTAAGTTTTGAATTTGAATTCAAAACCTATTTGGATAACCCACTCTTGATATCTATATTTATCATATCAACTGATATGGATATATTGATATATATGGTTATATATCTAATTATATATTTATATAAGATATTGATATCAGATACGTTATGTGGTTTTTTTTACCCGTAACATTTTTTATATACTCTCTCTCTAACTCTCTCCCATTAAGAGAATGATCCAGCCTTTGCACTGTGACTTGTGTGGGTGATACTCATATTGTGGTATCACTCCACTGCTAGGAGTTTGTTGTTCGCATTTATTGAAGCACGTGATTTACCCACAAGATTCTTCGCTTTTATCACTTAAGGTATGATATGAAATTTTTACCCACTGTGTTATACTTGTTCTTACACTATATATGAACTACGCTTCAAAGGCATTGACTAGTCAACGGGCCAAACTAGGTTGGGCATATTCAGAAAGCTAAAAGCACATTCCACCCATAAACCCTATTCTTACAAGCTAAAATCAAGTCACATCAGATTGGGTTGAAGTTGTTGAACATATATTATTACCTTCTATACTTTTTTTTTCATTCTCAGCAATTATATTTCCATTATTTATTTTTTCTTTTTTTCACTTCCCAACATATTTCAAGTTTTCTTTTCTTTTTAATTTCATATATAATCAAACATCGATCTTATAACATAATTAGTATAATCGTTAGAAAGAAATATTTGACTCTATGAATTAATGAGGCTTGGCAATAGGCTTTTGTGGGTTAAGGAGCCATTTGAGTTATTTTTAGGGTTTATTTAGAAACTTGACTATTTTAGTTAATTTTTCAACTTTTTAACTATTTTAACCTAACTAAAACGGTTGTGTTTGAGATAATAGTTGACTCTTTTTTTTTTTTCTTTTTTCTTTTTGTAGTTGATTTGATGGTTGTGAGAGAGAAAAGTGAAATGACTATGGTTTGGTTGTGACATTTTATTTTATTAACTATTTTAACTTATTTTGTCTTTATTGGCTATTTTAATCAAAAACCATCTTCCCAAATAAGGCCTTAATTTCATGATAATGGGCTCATGTGAGTGTAACAACCCCGACCTGTACGATTAGCCTATAATCTACAATTAAGAATGCCTAATAAGTAATTAAGAAGAAATTATGAATAAATTACATGTGTATTGCATTATTTGTGTTTATATCTGTTTGTTGTGGAAAGATTTGTCTGTGTTTTTGTTTCTTAATGCGAATTGAAGGCCTTATCGGCATCCGATCACGAAATTGACTTAATTTATGCGTTATTTGAAATTTTTAGAACATTATGGTAGGTTTAATTGAAATCTGATTCGGAACCAAATAATTAGAATAAAATAATCCATCTTAACTCAAACTTAATTCAACTCCATTAACCAAGCTTATATATGGCTTATTTGACTTAAAAATTTCAAATTACACCTACACTCATCTTCCTTGACATCAAAACCTAGAAAGAGAGAGAGATAGAGTGAGAGAGAAGAGAAGAGAAGATTGAGCTCAATTAGGAGACTTGCTAGAGAACTTGGAAAATTAAGCTTGAATCCTTTGAATTCACACCTTAGGTATCAACTTCTCCCTTAATTTTTGGAAATAAAATGCATAGGAGGTGAATTCATGAGTCATGTAGGAATACTTGCATGAGGTTGAAGAGTACAAGTTAGAATCATGTCAATCATGGAAGAAATGAGCTAATGATATATATGTATGCATAATTCTCATGATTTTGAAGTTGAATTCAAAGAATTTTCCACAGGCATGAAGCTTTACTTGCATCCTTGGAAGAATCTAATTTGGTTTCACTTGTATTCCTTCAATTGTTTATATTTTAGAAGCTTTGAACTTGCATCATTACATGTATGATATGTTTTCACAATTTCAAGTTTAATTTTGAACAATTGGCATGCTTTTGGGCCATGATTTTATGAAATGATCTTTAATTCTCAATGCTTTACAAGTTGAACATGTTTTCTCAAGTTTTGGGGCCTAAAGGATGTGTTTTGAAGCATTGTATTTGAGTTTTGAAGCTTGAACATCAATATGAAAATTTCAGAATTTGCACCCTCCGCTCGAGTGAAGAATGCGAGCTCTCAGTACTTTTGTAGAGTTTGGGGGTTGGCGCTAGGCGGGATCTACACTTGAGCGTCCACCCGTATTTTTGACCTTCCGCTTGAACGACCGAAGTTGCGCTCGAGCGTAAAATGAGATCTCCCAAAAGTTTTACAGACTTTTGTAAACCGTTCGAGCGTAGAAAGTTGCGTTCGAGCGGAGGCCCTTTTTACTCAGTCTTACGCTTGAGCGACCGTCGAGCGGAAAAATCATGCAACTAGTACTTTTACAGACTTTATAGACCACTCGAGTGGCAGAAGTTGTGCTCGAGCGGACTGCCCTGCTTTTGAAATTTGGCTAAGTGTTTCAAAGCACGTTTTGGCATCCTCATTGCATCTTAGGCATTTCTAAGCTCTAATAAGACATAATAATGAGGATAAGAATTAGAAACACACCAAGATAGAAAGAATTGAGTTAAGTGTTTTTCAAGCATGTGTTTCAGTGTGAGTGTTCGTTATCTATTGTATAGGTTACACGCCGTGAGCTATTTGATCTGTCTGTTTTTGGAGTCAATTATCAGTAATAACTTAGTAAAGCTATATTTAACTTTATTTATTTTCAGTATGATGAAATAAGATCTGTTTTCTGAAATGTTATGTTCTGTATAATGAATGATTGTTTAATTTTTGAAATGTATTTGTGGCATCTTTAGCATATTTGTTAGCTATTACTCGGTATCAGAGGTTCCATTATGGAACTTAATATGTCTGTAATCTGTTACCCGTATCGGAGGCTCCATTATGGAGCTCAACATATTTATTCTCTGTTACCCGGATTTGGAGGTTCCTTTATGGAATTGGTTACTTAAAACCACTATCTGTTCTGTATCTGCTATGTATCTGTTATGTTAGCGCTAATGGATGTACCACATATGATTAAGCATGAGACTTTGATTTTTGTATATGATTTGAATAAGAATATGAATATGAATCTGCTTTCTGAATCTGATATGGGACATCATTCAATTTAACCCCTTTACTTTGTTATTATTAACTAGGCTCTCGCCCACTCTATTATTTATGTATGTAGGTGATCAGGCGTGTGACTGGGCTCAATGATGATTGCTTAGAATTCTATTTTGTCAGCCAACCTTTGTGCCTCCCGAGGAGGTTCTGGAAAAGTCTTGTGGTCGTGTTTTGTGAACTAACTTTTAGACTTTGTTTTCTTTTGTGCAATTTGAACAAGTTTTTGTTTATCCGTATGTTGGGCTAAGTCCTCTTTTGGTTTTTATCTGTATGAGTGTGTGACGTAAGATTATTATATAGATATAATGTTACATACGTATATATAAAGTTTTAAATTATGTTCCATATATGTCTGCACAACTCAATGGACTATGTATGTTTTATATAACTGCTTCCACAATCCCTTATTATGTGTTAATCTGTTCAGAGACCTTTGGTAATCCCATGATTACTGGCTGGTTACGGCGCTAAATCTATAGGGGCGGGCTTGGGTCGTGACAGTGAGTATAGATTCAAATTTGGACAACTTGTTACTTTTAGTGGATAGTTTAGGTTACAGCCAAATGGGATGGTCAGTTAGGCTTAGTTGTACAGGCTTTTACGAGCTAGGCTTATCGACAGGGTTAGATTACAAACTCTTGATCAAAGTCCTAAAACATCTTTTTTGGATTAGAATGGGTTGGTTGAGCACAGAAGTAAGTCAGGCCGGTTTATAAAACGGATAGGCAGATTGGGTAATGTTGGGTTTTACCTGCCGACCATTTGATGACCCTTAGGCCCCGTTTGTTTGGGGTTATAGGGAGGGGATTGAGTTTGGTAGTGAGGAAGGGATTGAGAATGAGGTGTTTGTTTTGAGAGATAGAGAGGGGATTATTAATCCCTTGGTATTAGTAAGAAGAAGGAAGAGGGATTGGTAAGGAGAAGGTAGAAATGGTATTAGAAAAATAGTAAGGGGATTAGAAATTATTTTATTTTATTTTTATTTTTTATATATTGGGAATTTTTTTTTAAAATATAATGTTTAATTTTTTATATTTTTTTTATTTATTTTATTATTTTATATAAAAATAATTTAACAATTCCTTACTATCAATCCCCTCACTAACAATCCCCTCACTATGAATCCCCTCCATTCTATCTATGAAAACAAATGGGCCCTTAATGCTATACAAGTATGATATACCTTACAATTTTAATGTGGTAGGTTAGTGGGATAAGTTGGATTTATACTTACATTTAGATAGGAAGGTTCACCCATGTTTTATTATTGAATGGTAATACTATATGTCAATATTGACATTGTATAATTATTGGGAAATTCTACTATACACATCTCTTGAAAGGGATGTATCATATGCACTCTAATTATATTATTTTCTTTTTTAGTTATGATCAATTTTCTTTTTTAGTTATGACTTATGAGATCTTTGAATATGCCCCATGTGGTATTTGATCATGACCATTTTTTTTTTTAATAAAAATTTTAAGTTATAATTCAGAAAGTATAGTTATGTTATTTTTTTTTATTATTATTTAGTTATAAGATGCGTATAGCATATACCCCTTGAAGAATATATACCATAGTCTTTTTCCCATCATTATTACATTGAAATTTTACTCAAATACGAAACAAATTACGAAAACTCTTATAGAAAAGGGAACAACTTCTCTCCAATGCGAAACATACTGGACGGTGTTGTTGGGCTTGAGTGGGCTTGACTTTAGACCCATCTCAATGATCCAAATCATTCAATGTATAGAGTTTGTTGAGTATCATTCTTACAAAAAATTATGTTGATTAGACATTGATAATCACTTGATCAGATTACATTTGCGCTTGTGATTTATTTTTAAAATCATAATTGTTGTTGAAACAAATGCAATTTGATCAAGTGGTTATCGATATCCGATTAACGTGATTTTTTGTAAGAATGATGTATTCAACAAGCTCTACATATTGAACTATTTGAATCATCGAGATGAGTCTAGAATCGAGCCCACCGCTGCCCAATAACACAATCCAGTCTGATTTCAAATTGAAGAGAAGTTGTACTCTATTAAAAATATAGTAATACTAGGAGCACAAAAACCAAATACAGAATGGGGCACAATCTTCGAAACAAATGCAATATGATCAAGTGGCAATCGATATCTAATTAATGTTTTTTTTTTTTTGGTATGAATGATATACTCAATGAGCTTTACAAATTAAACTGTTTGAATTATCGAGATGATCTTGGAATTAGGCCCACCGTTGCCCAACAACACTGTCCAGTTTGATTTCAAATTGAAAAAGTTACTTTATTAAAAATATAATAATGCTAGAAACACATAAATTAAATATAGAATGAGACACAACCCTTTCACAAAGGATGGATCCCACATACACCTTGTATGAGATGTTTAATTTATGTGCAAGCCTTGTTTGGCATAATCTATTTTAGTCCGTCTTTTTATCTTTTTTGGGTCACATCAATCAACATCTCTTCCCTATTTTTCTATGCATTTTTTTATAAAAATAAAAAAAATACATTTATTTAGAACATCCCAAACCATCTTTTCCTTTTAAAAATAATATGGTTGAATCTTCCTTACATAGCCAAATACTGTATTTATTTATTTATTTTTACAACTAATCACAGTATTGAATTATGATTGGTAACCCTTTAAATTCACGTCATTTTATGCTTTAAATTGGAATAGTTAGGATATCAAATGAATTATTAAATATTTTATTAAATTTGTTATATGGATGTAATTCATATTTTATTAAATTTTTTATATGAATGTAAAATCTACGCAAATCAGATGTATATGTAAATCTCACATTCATATAAAAAAATTTGATAAAATATTTAATAATTTATTTGAAAACTGTAGAATTTTCCCAAGTTGGAAAGAGGCATAAAAACAAACAAGGCCATTTCCCTCCTCCCCTAGACCGTCTTTCCCGAGTAACATCTGCCCCAACCGCCCTTTAAAATACTAAACAAACACGTGCAATGCCCCCCAACTCCAGGATTAAAATTCTCTAGTGTCTCTCTCGTAATTTCCCATAAAATAGAGGCAAATAATACAACAAACTCACAGCTCTGTATTTAGCTCACCTTCTTCTCTAAGCCACACCCATATTTCTTTGACTACATAGCTTGATCAAACCGGTTGGGCGGGCGGCATATTCTGATTTGGTGGTTTATCAGAGGAGGGGAGACGGCGTCGTTTGGGGTTGGGATGACGTCGGGGACGAGGCTGCCGACATGGAAGGAGAGAGAGAACAACAAGAGGAGAGAGAGGCGGAGAAGAGCGATCGCTGCCAAGATCTACGCGGGACTGAGGATGTACGGGAATTACAAGCTCCCCAAACACTGCGACAACAACGAGGTCTTGAAAGCTCTCTGTAGAGAAGCTGGTTGGATCGTCGAAGATGATGGCACTACCTACAGAAAGGTAATTCTCTCTCTCCTCTTCTCTCTCTCTCTCTCTCTCTCTCTCCGGTTCTGGTTCTTTTGGCGCACTTTAGTCACCAATCGCCGACGATGATAAAAATGCGCCCTTGGTGATTTTATTTACTAGAAATTGTGTGAGTGCTAAAGTGCACTTTATGCGTTCGGCGTACGCTAGTGCGAGGAAGGATCGCAATTGCTCTCTCTTTTTTCTCCAGATTTTGAGCTTTGTTTTAGCGATCGACGGTTCAGATTGTCACTCCGACTGTGGTTTTTGAAGGAACGCACGAAACACAAAGTTCTAAGTTTCAGTCAAAAGAAAACGTAACAAGATTCTCTGCGAAAACCTGGCGTTTGCTTGCGATTAGACGAAACTACCCCTTCAATCTTCACAATGCTCTAATAGACCTCGTAAATGTGTGTATTCAGTGAGGGCAATTCTGTCATTTGAACCACCATTCATCTTCCTAGATTCAACCCTCAGTTTTCCAAATGTTAAACAGTCTGTCACTTTCTGATCCGTTACTCTTTCCGAGCACTTCGCAAATTTTTTTTTTTCAAAACTACCCTCCTCTAGCTCTTTAATCCTCTCGTAATCTTGGGGACCATTTCATAAATAAAATAAAAAAATGATATATAGGTTTATTTTTTTAATTTAGTTCTTAGACTCACTAATATATATTAATAATTGATAATTAAAAAATAACGACAATGCTACGTAACTCAAATTTTGTGGCTCAAAAGTGGTGCAAATGACCAAAACGATGTCGTTTTGAGTACAGAACAACATAAAAATAGCTACTTTTGAGTCACAAAATTTGAAGTACGAGACATTTTTCAAAAAATAAATTTAATTTTTTAGTTAAATGACAATGCTCTTTCGTAAATTGAAGCTTTTTTACTATTAAAAAAAGGATTTTCTTTTTCCGAGATTCCCGGGAAAATGCTTTTTCCCGGCCGAAGCGTGGAGGGTGGGGCCGTTGTTGTTTGCTATTATTGACTTTTCTTTTTCTTTTCTTTTTTTTTTTAAAAAATTATTATATGATTAAATAAGGAAAAAATAAAAAATAAAAGGATAAAGAAATCTTTGGATTCTTGTCTTTTTATGATGCTCTTTATTACTTTTGTTTACGCAACAAAGCAACAAAGCGTGTGGGGTTTGAATTAAAATGGGGGTTGAACCTGGAGGGTGTAGAACTGGTTAGATAGGAAGATAACGTGTCCTAGAGTGCAGGATAATATATTAGAGTTGACATTTTTAGAAGTGATTTAAGATGTTCTAATATTTTTTAATTTTTTTTATAAAAAATTATGTAGAAAAGTAGAGAAAATGAGTAAAAAAATAGAGAAGAGATGTTAATAGATATTGATTAATGTGACTCAAATAAGGATATGTATGTATGTAAAAAAAAAAAAAAATTTAATGCATGCCAAACACCTACTTAATTTCCCTTTTGAAAATTTGTGCAAACCATGTAAAATTAGTTGTGGGTTCAATTACACACCACATGTTGACACCATTACTTCTTGAATCTTTCTTGGGCTGATTTTTTGTCATGTGATAATAACAACCTCAAATTTTTGAGAGAAATTTATATGGTGATCTTGGGTCAAATTCACTTGTTTGAGGGAATATAAAAGATAGAAAATTATTATAGACTGAACTCAGCGTGTGCACGTGCTCAGAACATCTCCAAGATTATTAAGCATTTCGCCTGTTCAGCTGTTATCGTAAAGTATATATTTTATTTTGTCTATTTATTTTTTCGTTTAAACACTCTTCACTTTTTGGAATGTCATATTAATACTAAAGTTCGAGGAAAATGATCATGAAAGTTAAATATATTTTCCTTAGCTTTTGAACTTTAACTATATTTAACTAGTAAATTTCAGTTGAGGCAAAATTTATAATCATATATCTAGTATTTTTTTTTTTTTTTGATAAAAAAAAGAAAAGAAAAAAGGAGGATAAATAAAAAATAAAAGGATAAAGAAATCTTTGGATTCTTGTCTTTTTATGATGCTCTTTATTACTTTTGTTTACGCAACAAAGCAACAAAGCGTGTGGGGTTTGAATTAAAATGGGGGTTGAACCTGGAGGGTGTAGAACTGGTTAGATAGGAAGATAACATGTCGTAGAGTGCAGGATAATAAATTAGAGTTGACATTTTTAGGGGTGATTTAAGATGTTTTAAAATGTATTTTTTAATTTTTTATAAAAAATAATGTGTAGAAAAATAAAGAAAATGAGTAGAAAAGTACAAAAAAAATATTGATAGATATTAATTAATGTAACCCAAATAAGTATATATATGTGAAAGAAATATACTTTTTTAATACATGTCAAACACCACACCTGCCTAATTTTCCTTTTGAAAATTTGTGCAACCATGTAAAATTAGTTGTGGGTTCAATTAAACCACATGTTGACATCATTACTTCTTGAATCTTTCTTGGGCTGATTTTTTTGTCATGTGATAATAACAACCTCAAATTTTTGAGAGAAATTTATATTGTGATCTTGGGTCAAATTCACTTGTTTGAGGGAATATAAAAGATAGAAAATTATTATAGACTGAACTCAGCGTGTGCACGTGCTCAGAGCATCTCCAAGATTATTAAGCATTTCGCCTGTTCAGCTGTTATCGTAAAGTATATATTTTATTTTGTCTATTTATTTTTTCGTTTAAACACTCATATTAATACTAAAGTTTGAGGAAAATGATCATAAAAGTTAAATATATTTTCCTTAGCTTTTGAACGTTAACTATATTTAACTAGTAAATTTCAGTTGAGGCAAAATTTATAATCATATATCTAGTATTTTTTTTTGATAAAAAAAAAAGAAAAGAAAAAAAGAGAGAGGATGTTTTGTAGTGTCATCACGGTGTCCGTGGACCCAAGCTCTAAGGTAGCTGGTTGCCAGTCTGATTGAACCCAACTCATAAGAAGGGACTCCGATGGTTATATCTAGTATGTTAGAAATGAAAAAATTGAATTATACTAGACATTTTAAATAACAGACATTAAATGACGGGTGTATTAGAGATGTTCATTTGCTTGTGGCCCATAGAAGAAGTGCGACCCATTGACAAAATATTTGGTGTCTCAATTTAACTTATGCCATGTGAATGTGATGCATAGAATTTTGCCTAGCTGCAATTTTTTTTAGTCAAACATAATTTTTTTTTTTTTTAATCATAATTCATAAGTCAAGGTTGTATATCCCAAATATGACATGTTGCTTTCTGTATGACTTATTTCGAAGAATCGCAATGACATTATTAAGATGATGATTTCGACACTTTAAAAATATCTCTCCACAATTATATGAAACAAAAAAAAACCAACTTTCAACAAGTTTTCCTAATTTAACTGCAATTTAACCCTGCTTTTAACACATTTAAACACCATTCAGCCCTATTTTCATTGCAAATTTAAACAAAATTCAAGAAAATTGCTTCACACTTGCTCCCTTTTGGGGGGGACAAAAATAAAATCTCAAATAAAATTTGTTTCAAAACTGGAAAATTATTTTATAAGTGCAACCAATACACTATTTTAAAAATTTTAAGTGGGGCAATTCAAATTTTTGGTGGGGGAAATATTAAAAATAAAAAAGAAAAATAGTTTTAAAATTGTAAGTACAAACTGTATTTTTCAAACTTTAGTGGTGCAATTGCCTCTACTCCACTCTTGCCCAGGACTAGTATTATTGTAGTGCACAAAAAAGTAGCTTGTTAGTTTGATCCTAGTGGCAATCTCAGACCAATAAGATTTGGAAACTTACGAGATCAACCTGATAAGAACCATATTTTGTGCACTAGAAAATTTTAAGTGGATATCCATTAGATGGTTGATCACAATTCTTTTCCTTCTTTGGATGATGTGGAAAGATGTAGTGCGAGTTGGATTAGTGGAGGATGCAGGCAGGCAACAAGCTGAAGCGAAGCCATGAAGGCTCGCATTTTGTTGAATCCCATTGTTCTTGGACAATATAGTTCTCTCTATGAGGGGTTCATGCTCCTTGTGGTTGGATAATATATAGGCACTTACCACCTTTTGTTGTTGTGCTTTTCTTTTTTTTCTTTTCTTCATCTTTTCTTTTGAGCTAGGATCATGATTTGGACATGTTGTGAAAGGGCCCAAAAGATGTTACTTTGCTCATATGTTGCATAAATTTGAAGCACACCAATTGTAAATGTCTCTAGTAAGAGGAGATTTTTTGCTTCTATGTAGAAGAAGCTAATTGTGAAAGTGATTTGATATAAAAAAAAACATAAAAAATCTGTATAATTAACCATGGCTTTTCGTGAATGCCATTTCTGCCTAGTTTGGGTTAATTATCAATCTAGTAGATGAACTCAAGCATAGAACTGGACATGTTAAGGTGCTTTTACCTTGTATTTCATAACCTTAAACCTGGAGATTGTCTTTCTTAAAGCTTAATCTTCCGTACTATTGAACTATTCCTAGCCAAATGATTGAACTACTGTTTTGATACTCTTTTAGTCCATTTATATTTATTGGTTGGTTTCTGAAAGTTTATGAATTACCAGGAATATTACATCCTTTGCAGTTGACTGTGAAGTGTTGGCTTGTAGAATTTGTCTTGATGCATTGGTGTCACGAACTAAAACAGACATAGAACTTAGGAGGCTAAAATTTGAAAGAATAAGGTATACAGTAGGGGGCAGAATTGAAGTATGTTTAGAATATATCATCTGTCTGATGGGTGTCTGTCTGATAATAAACTACATGTGTTTGCGTCCAATTAGTTAATAGCAAAAAGTGAGACATTAGGAGTTTTGAATTTCATAATTTCCATCTGATGCAGATGAATAGCTGCTTACCATCTTTGTTTGTCTGTAGGGTTGCAAACCTGTTGATCGCATGGAAATAATTGGTGGGTCAGCTTCAGCAAGTCCATGTTCATCATATCAACCAAGTCCATGTGCATCCTACAATCCAAGCCCTCCTTCATCTTCATTTCCTAGTCCGGTCTCATCACGTTACGCTGCCAATGCCATTAGTAACGCCGATGCCAATTCCCTTATCCCATGGCTTAAAAACCTCTCTTCAGGTTCATCATCAGGCGCGTCGAAGCTGCCCCATCATCTCTTCATCCATGGAGGTTCTTTAAGTGCTCCAGTGACCCCGCCATTGAGCTCTCCTACTGCCCGAACTCCCCGAATGAAGGATAGTTGGGATAACCCAGCTGGTGGTTCGGCCTGGGCTGGACAGCACAGTGCCTTCCTACCCTCTTCTACACCACCAAGTCCTGGTCGTCAAACCCCAAATGATTCAGGATGGCTTTCTGGTGCTCAAACTCCCCAAGAAGGGCCTTCATCTCCCACATTTAGTCTTGTTTCACCAAACCCATTTGGATTCAAGGAGGCATTTTCAGGTGGAGGGTCTCGAATGTGGACTCCTGGGCAAAGTGGAACGTGCTCTCCAGCAGTTACAGCGGGTTATGATCAAACATCAGATGTTCCAATGTCTGATGGATTTGCAGCTGAGTTTGCATTTGGGAGTAATGCCACAGGGGTAGTGAAGGCATGGGAAGGAGAGAGGATTCATGAGGAATGTGTTGCTGATGATCTTGAGCTTACACTTGGAAACTCTAGAACCAGGTAAGGTATATGCATAATTGATTTGATTGTATTGCAGCATGATCAATTCCTTTAATTAATCCTTTGGCATTGCTTACTTAGTTATCTGTTTTGGCATTGCAGATAGGAAAATTTGACTGGAGAAAGGAGGGAGAAAAATATCCATTTGTATCTATTGATTTGGTTTCTACCTTTCTTTGTGAAATTCAGGAAGTAACTTGTTATCGTGTTTGATCAATCTGAATTCAGCTATTCTGCTTAGCAGATAAGGAGAACAGTTCTTTCTTTCTTTCTTTCTTTCTTTCTTTCCTTTTTACTTTCTTCTTCTTCTTATTTATTTATTTATTTATTTTTGGGAGGGGGGAAGTACAAATTATTAATTAAACTATAAATAGTTTATGTAGTGACTTTTGAACTTTTGTGGGCTATCCTTTTTTTTTTAATAGAATTTTCCGTTACAGCACAGATACTCCAGTTTATTGTTGTGTGATATTTTTTCTTGTAATCGAAAATGATTTTGGATGTCAAGATTAAAACTGTTTGGTTGTAGGGTTCTGATTACCCCTAACATTACTGCCATTGTTTTTGTTTTGGTAGGTTTGTGGGTGTTTTTGTGATCTACCAGTTATCTGTGGAGTTGTTATATTATAGAGTCAATAGTTGTGTTCTATTCTCTTCTAAGCATGCTTCAATATCCTGCTGGAACTGGTGAACTTGTAGAGGATTTGCTGTGTGAGAATTGTAACTGGATCAAATATTATTGCAGCATTTGCAGAGTTGGAAATTGGTATTGTTGAACTGTCATATTCTTTTAGCTGCCCTTTTTTTTTTTGAACAGATTTAGCTGCCTTGATATTGTTAAAGTAATTATTGTGGACTTTGATGAGGATTTTCTACTAGATAGTTCTTTCGAGAGACACGTGTGTGAAAGTAATGAGGTTTTGTTAGGATGAAAGAGAGGTTTCGTTAGGATGAAAGAGGTAGAAATTGTGGAAACAACAATGTTTGGTAGTCCGAATTTTCACGGCTGGAATGTATCAAAACGACGTCGTTTTGATACATTCAAGGCATTCGGGCCATACAAATTCGAGCTACCGAACATTTTTCTTGTGGAAATGGAGCTTTTTATCCGATTGTTTAGCATGAGTGGTGGAATATGCAAGAAAATTAAAATTTTCAGTACAACTCATTAGCAGCAAGGTGGTGGCTTTAAGTTTCTTAAATTTGATCATTCTGGCAATATAATTTGTCTAGATGGGTGAGAGACATACTATGACCATCGATTAGGATTGGTTTAGATTCATTCTGTACATGAGTTTTACAATATACATTTTTAATTTTCACCGCACTTCATTTTTGACCTAAATATGGGATTGTAAGTCTGGGTTTACAGTATTATGATATTAGTTTAAATATTAGATATACAATTAGATAGTTATATAAGTATTAAGTATAATGAAGAAGTAAAATTAGATAATTTAAATGATAACATTTTGCTACAAATAATAATAGAAAAAATAATATAGTAATTAAATTATAAAACAACTTGGTAAAAAATTTACAAATTTAAAAATAAAGAGTTAGAAATTATAAACAAAATTTGACATATAATATTAGATAAAAGTAAACAGACGTAGCCATTTTTGAAAATAAGTAGAAAAATACTATAGATACTTACCTTTGCCATTATAAAAGAAATTCACCATAAGAGATAATGCCTACTTTTTAAAGATAGAATAACAATTTTAAATTTTTTTGAAATAATTTTAACTAAATAGAATCTTTTACTAATTTATAATATGAGGTTATATTTTATTTTTGTAACATTTTCAAGGACTAAATAGGTTTAATTTAAATATTTTAAAAACTTAATACATACAATTGATAATTTAGGTACTAAATAAACTTTAATCTATATACTTTAGGGTTATGACACTGAAATTAATTACAACCCATAGTGGTGCTTTATTTGGCACCAAAAACGTAAGGAAATATTTAGGGTACTTTTTTCATAACAATGTCTCGTTTGTCAACTATATATTTTAGTCAAAAAATTACCATAAGTTGTCACATCACTCCCTATTTTTCTGTATATTTTTTCAAAAAAAGTTAAAAAATTATTAAAATAATCTGTTCCCAAACGAGACCTAAGGATCACAACGAATCATAGGCATTCAATATCATTATCCAACATGTATGCTATTTCAACAAGAATAATAAATAAATAAAAATAAAACAGGTCATGCTTCCTGCGTTCACATTCATGTGTTTCTACTGATTATATAACCACAACATTGACATGACTTCATGGCTTGTGTGCACTTTACGTTCACATAATGTGAAGGAAATTGAAAGAGGCTAGATGAAATTTGGTGGTTGCAAACCAATACCGTACCTTCAAGTAACAAATGGCGATGCAATGTTATTTTAGTTCCATCTTCTAAAGTCTGATGTTTTTGTCAACTACCATATTAAGATTATGAGATATTGGAGAATACTAAAAAAATATGGATGTGTTCTTGAGGTATCGGACACTACTATTTGATCGTATATTATCTAACCTTACAAAATTAATAAATATGATTCCTTGCTTTAAACTTCCAAATTCAAATCATAATATCTTTATAAGTTGTATTATGAGAAGAATGATGAATCGCTGAAAGAAAATTCTACCATTATTTCAAATAATATAAATAAAAGATTGCTTCTATTGTTTACAATAGAGCTTCATTATTAAGAAAAGACGGCTCGATGACCTTCTAGTTTTAGAACTGTATGGGAGTTTTGCTCTGTTTGCATTCAAGAACAACTTCATGAACAATCTATTCGTCATCATCTTGACATAGAATAGAATATCATTATTAACAATAAAATGATTTGCTGTTCCTCTAACTTCACAAATTTGTTCAATACGAAGTAGAAATTCATAAAAAGTATCTAATTTTGTTCAGTTTGAGTTCATAAAAGTGATCGATTTATCATCGTCGCATGAATTATTAAAAATTGACAGCAAATCTGTGAGATTGACAAAAAAAAAAACATATTTAATCATTGTACTTGTATAAAAAATGTCTAAATTACTTTTTCCTATCAAAATTTAATGACTAAAATGTATTTTATTCGTTAATTTTACCTAACAAAAATAGATAAATTGTTTGACTAAAATGTATTTTATTCGTTAATTTTACCTAACAAAAATAGATAAATTGTTTGAATTGATACAAATCAATTAGTTTATTTAACGAAAATAGACAAACAATTTAAATAAAAAATAAATCAAAATATTAGAATTTAAATTGATAATACTGCTCAAAATTTAACGAAACAACATTATCAACATTATTTTTTTGGTTATTGATCATATGGTTATTAATATCCGATTAATATAATTTTTGATAACATTAAATATTCAACAAACCCTATAAAATGAATAGTTCGGATCATAAAAATAAACCCATAGTACACCTCAAATTGAGGGACAGCAATAACCCCATCTCCATAATCTTGCTGAGAAAATAGAATGTTTAATCAATGCCAAACTGCAACCAAATCAGGTTAAATTTAGCTGACTCATGTGAGAAATTTATTTTTATTTCCTTTTTTCCTTGGGAGAACATTCAAACTATTCTGTACACTTGACCTACAACCAGATCATTAGCTTTTGACCTGCTTTACTGTAATTAAACATCATATTTACAATTTGGTCATAAGCTTCACCCAGTACAATTTTATACAATTTTCTAATAACCTACTGTACAATTATTTAGCACCAACTATGTACACAGAAAAGAATCGTGGAAAACGACCCAGCAAATCCAGAAATGCAATTACAACCCAAATATTCCAATCCCAATTCCCTAAAATAGGTTGTGACAATTCAATTCTACACAACTGGTCATCTCTCAAGCTTTTGATATAAATCTCCCAGAGCGCGATAGAGAATGGCAGCTGCAGGTGGCCGAGGTAATGAGCCAAGAAGAATATCTGATGCATTTATTGATTGACTGCCATAGAATCGGAAATTCTCTCGGGTGCGAGTAGTAACAACGCTCCCTTCTAGTGAACATCCAACAAATGCACCTGCATTATGAACATTAGTCATATTAAAAGGTACCAAAGAGATGAAAACAGAAAATTATGAACTTGTGAGGACAGGTTACGGATCTGAAATTACTAGAAATGATTATGCGGGTATCAGGACTATTCACATAAAACTTTTAGAAACACATATCTTGACTATTTTGATTAAAATATAAAATTTAATTAAGAATTGATTTAAAATATAATTAAACAAACATATAAATAAATAATAATCAAGAATTGATCTAAAATGTAATTAAATTAAAATTAGATTAAAAAGTTAAAAATTATAATAAATAATTAAATAGTTAGGATATATTGTGATATAAAATATAATTAAATTAAAATTAGAATAAAAAGTTAAGAATTATAATAAATAATTAAGAATTTATAATTAATTGTGATTTAATTGAATTAATGTTAAACATTATAAATTATGTGAATGAAAGAAGAGAGAAACAACTCCGCCGGTCCCAAGCCCGGGTTAAGGAGGAGGGTTGTGTGTTAGGTAGCCGACAGCCAACACGTAAAAAAGCCGCTCGGATCTCTTATGACAATGAATCCTATTTTGAATCGTTTAAATGCTAGGTCGTTACCCTCAAGTGACGCGTTGCGCCTGCTTCCAGGTGTTTCGAAAAGTGAGCAAGGAGCGCCGCATCGACGCCTGGGTGCGGTGAAAAATGGGCAAAGGTTCCCATGTCTTTCTGGACGAGCGCGGATAAAGAAGTTAGTCCAAGACTATAGGTTTAGGGTAGCCACTTGGAATATAGGAACTTTAACTGGTAAGACGATGGAGTTGGTAGATGTTATGAATAGGAGGAGAGTTAGTATAGCTTGCGTACAAGAAACTAAGTGGACGGGTGAGAAAGCTACGGAAATTGAGGATACCGGTTTTAGACTGTATTATAGTGATAAGGATAGACGCAGGAATGTTGTAGAAATCTTAATTGCCAAGGGTCTTGTGGAGAATGTGTGGCGGTCATTAGGAAAGGGGATAGGATTATGTTAGTTAAACTAGTTATTGGAGGGAATATAGTGAACGTTATTAATGCATACGCCCTTCAAGTAGGATTAGATGATTAGACTAAGAGGGATTTTTAGAAGCAAATGGATAAGATTTTACAGGAGATATCCATAGGAGAGAACCTGATTATAGATGGAGATTTTAATGGCCATGTAGGCATAGATAAACTAAGCTATGAAAGGGTGCATGGTGGATACAGTTTTGGTGACAGAAATGAGGCTGGAGAGAGTATCTTAGATTTTGCGTTGGCTTCTGACCTGGTGGTGGCCAATACTATGTATAAGAAGAGTGAGGAGCATTTGATAACCTTTAAGAGTGGGTCAATTAAGAGCCAAATAAATTACTTCTTAGTAAGAAAAGTGAACTGCCTAAAATGCAATGATTGTAAGGTGATTCCTAGAGAAAACCTAATCTCTCAACATAGGATTTTGGTACTAGATTTATATTTTAGAGGGCAATACCAAGCTAGGAAGGATGGTGGGTATTGTAGGACGAGATGGTGAGACCTAAAAGGGGATAAATTAAAAATATTTAAAAATAGAATAGATAAGAAAGGTACTTGGAACTTGGAAGATGATGCTAACACTATGTGGAACTTGATGGCCAATTGTATGAGGAAAATCTCAAGGGAAGTGCTTGGAGAGTCGAAAGGAACGAGACCCAGCTCTAGGGAAACTTGGTGGTGGAGAGAAGAGGTTCAAGTTGTAGTTAAGGCAAAAAAAGAGTGCTTTAAAAAGTGACAAAATGATAGAACTGAGAAAAATTTTAAGAGCAATAGATTGGCTAATAAGGAGGTCAAGAAAGTAGTGAGAGAGGCTAAATTGAAAGCTTATGATGACCTACACAGTAGACTAGATAGTAAGGATGGAGAGAAGAGGGTATACAAACTTGCTAAGATACGGGAGAGGAAAACAAGAAATTTTAATCAAATTAAGTGCATAAAGAGTGAGGATTCTAAGGTATTGGTGAGGGATGAAGAGATTAAGGAAAGTTGAAAGAACTATTTTGAGAAACTATTAAATGAGGAACATGGAGGTACGACAATAGAGAAAGAAATAGCCAGTAATACGATAAACCAAGACTATAGGTTCCATCGCAGGATTAGTAACTTTGAAGTGGAGATTGAATTTAAGAAGATGAAATCAAATAAGACATTAGGACCAGATGATATCCCTATTGAAGCTTGAAAGTGTTTGGGTAAAAAATGGGCTGCTTGGTTGACTAGATTGTTTAGCAAAATTTTGTTGACTAGGAACATGCTAGATGAGTGGAGGAAGAGTATTTTAGTGCCAATCTATAAGAATAAATGAGATGTCCAGAATTGCAATAACTATAGAGGAATCAAGCTAATGTGTCATATAATGAAAGTGTGGGAGAGGGTGATAGAACGCCGATTGCGAGATATAACAGAGGTGTCAGAGAATTAATTTGGGTTTATGCCTGGCAGGTCAATAATGGAAGCGATAAATATTTTGAGGCGAGTTATAGAAAAGTATAGAGAAAAGAAAAGAGACATTCATATGGTGTTTATCGACCTTGAGAAAGCATATGATAGAGTGCCCAGGATATAATATGGTGGGTGTTAGCGAAGAAAGGGGTGACAAAACGTTACATTGATGAGATTAGGGACATGTATGAGAGGGTGATGAACATTATGAGATCGCCTGCTGGAGAAACAAATAAATTTCCTATCACTATAGGGTTACACCAAGGATCTACCTTAAGTCCTTATCCTTTTGCTTTAGTTATGGATGAGTTGACGAGAAATATCCAGGATGACGTGCCATGGTGTATGCTTTTTGCAGACGATATAGTGCTAGTGGATGAGACTAGAGAAGGAGTTAATACAAAGTTGGAGATTTAGAGAAAAACTCTTGAATCTTAAGGATTTCGGATAAACAGAACTCAGACAGAGTACATGGAGTGTAAATTTAGTAACAATAATAATGAAAGCAGAGGAGAAGTAAAGATTGAGAACCAAGAACTGTATAGACGAATACCCACTAGACTTAAAGGTAAGTTCTATAGAACGGCTATTAGACCAGCGATGTTGTATGGGATAGAGTGTTAGGCAACCAAGAAACAACATATTGATAAAATGAGTGTGGCTGAGATGAGAATGCTAAGGTGGATGTGTAGCAAGACTAGAAAAGATAGAATTAGGAATGAGTGTATTCGGAAATGGGCAGGAGTAGCACCGATAGAAGATAAGTTGAGAGAGAATCGATTGAGATGGTTTGGTCATATTCAACGAATACCAACAGAGGAGTAGTGAAGAGATGAGATGTTGTAATAGTAGATGGAAGTGTTAGGGGACGGGGTAAGCCTAAATTAATGTTGGTTAGCGTTGTAAATAGAGATATGGATCTACTTAACTTGGCTAAAGAAATGGCCTTTGAGAGGACCGCATGGAGAAAAAAGATTTATATAACCGATCCCATTTGATGGGACTTAAGGCTTGGTTTTGTTTGGTTTAAAGAAGAGAGAAACAAAATTTAAAAATATATAGGGTTTGAGGGTATTATGGTCATTACACATCTATAATTAATGGTGTATGGTTATTTTACATCTATAGTTAACAATGTTACCCGTTGCACTTTGGTCCAAAACCATATGAGGGCTCCTGGTTATATTTGAACAATAGGAGAGTAAAGTGCTCTACCCTCAAATCACAATGGGGTAAAATGAATTTTGCCCATTACTTTATTAATATTTTGGATGGGGCAACGAGTGAACGGTGTTTTCAAGATCAAACCCATACAAACTGTGAAGTAATGCACAAGGATAACCCAGTCATCGGAAAAATGGCTATTAGCACCAAGGGAAAAAAAAAAAAAAGGGTTCACCATAGAAGATTCAGGTAGCTTTCATAAGATTCCAGTATCTTTCTAAAGAAACATATCAAAACTGAATCAAGAAGAAAAGATGTTTGTGTTACTTGTTATTGGATAACTTGATATACTTTGTTAGACTCATTTCCTAATAGCTTAAGCTTTTAGGACTAATGGTGATCTCACAAGGTATCATAGCTCAGGTTGGAAGAGCTCTTCAGTTCACGAGTCTCTCCATTTGCATTTCCCATTTGTGTTCTGGTTCTCTCTATGTAAGTCAATTTGCATCTCAACATGTAAGATGGGGATTGCATACGGAGGGTGTTCGGATAGCTTAATATACATTGTTAGGCCTATTTTCTAATAGCAAAAGCTTATGCTTTTTGCAGACGATATAGTGCTAGTGGATGAGACTAGAGAAGAAGTTAATACAAAGTTGGAGATTTGGAGAAAAACTCTTGAATCTAAAGGATTTCGAATAAGCAGAACTCAGACAGAGTACATGGAGTGTAAATTTAGTAACAGTAATAATGAAAGCAGAGGAGAAGTGAAGATTGAGAAGCAAGAACTATCTAAGAGTGAAAATTTTCGTTATTTAGGGTCGATTATCACAATAGCAGGGGAGATTGATGTGCATGTGGCCCCTAGGATTAAGGCGGGATGGTGTAAGTGAAGAAGTGCATCTGGGGTACTGTGTGATAGACGAACACCCACTAGACTTAAAGGTAAGTTCTATAGAACGGCTATTAGACCAGCGATGTTGTATGGGATAGAGTGTTAGGCAACCAAGAAACAACATATAGATAAAATGAGTGTGGCTGAGATGAGAATTCTAAGGTGGATGTGTAGCAAGACTAGAAAAGATAGAATTAGGAATGAGTGTATTCGGAAATGGGTAGGAGTAGCACCGATAGAAGATAAGTTGAGAGAGAATCGATTGAGATGGTTTGGTCATATTCAACGAAAACCAACAGAGGAGTAGTGAAGAGATGCGATGTTGTAATAGTAGATGGAAGTGTTAGGGGACGGGGTAAGCCTAAATTAATATTGGTTAGCGTCGTAAATAGAGATATGGATCTACTTAACTTGGCTAAAGAAATGGTCTTTGATAGGGCCGCATGGAGAAAAAAGATTCATATAACCGATCCCATTTGATGGGACTTAAAGCTTGGTTTGGTTTGGTTTGGTTTAAAGAAGAGAGAAACAAAATTTAAAAATATATAAGGTTTGAGGGTATTATGGTCATTACACATCTATAATTAATGGTGTATGGTTATTTTACATCTATAGTTAACAATGTTACCCGTTGCACTTTGGTCCAAAACCATATGAGGGCTCCTGGTTATATTTGAACAATAGGAGAGTAAAGTGCTCTACCCTCAAATCACAATGGGGTAAAATGAATTTTGCCCATTACTTTATTAATATTTTGGATGGGGCAACGAGTGAACGGTGTTTTCAAGATCAAACCCATACAAACTGTGAAGTAATGCACAAGGATAACCCAGTCATCGGAAAAATGGCTATTAGCACCAAGGGAAAAAAAAAAAAAAGGTTTCACCATAGAAGATTCAGGTAGCTTTCATAAGATTCCAGTATCTTTCTAAAGAAACATATCAAAACTGAATCAAGAAGAAAAGATGTTTGTGTTACTTGTTATTGGATAACTTGATATACTTTGTTAGACTCATTTCCTAATAGCTTAAGCTTTTAGGACTAATGGTGATCTCACAAGGTATCATAGCTCAGGTTGGAAGAGCTCTTCAGTTCACGAGTCTCTCCATTTGCATTTCCCATTTGTGTTCTGGTTCTCTATGTAAGTCAATTTGCATCTCAACATGTAAGATGGGGATTGCATACGGAGGGTGTTCGGATAGCTTAATATACATTGTTAGGCCTATTTTCTAATAGCAAAAGCTTTTGGTATAATTGGTGATCTAACATTTGTCACATGCAATCATGGCCTTATGGCCTCAGTAAGTCCCTAAAATGTTTAATAAGAAAAGCTACCTTTACTGCAACTATATGTATAACAAGCAGCATAGCCACCATCACCAGCTCGCACATCAGCTTCAACTGCCCGTCCAACAATGCCAACTGCAGCACTCAAACCAGCTCCCATTGAGAGATGCACATCACCACTAAACGTCTTGATGGCATCACTTGTCCTCAGTACAATAATTAAGTCTATCAACTCTCCACCAGCCTGCAAAGAAACACAATCCCAAAAATAAATTACTAAAATGATGATTGCTGAACACTGATCAGATACTTCCCCACAAGTAAAAGGGTAAGAACTGAAAGGATCAGAGAAATAAAATTGGCAATGACAAAAGAAAGGGTAAAAAAATCCTGCTTTTTACAGTCGAAGTGAAAACATCAAAGAAACAAATCTTAATCATTTACATTTGGAATCCCGGGGGATGAAATGATGGTCATCCCACAAAATTATTTGTTGTGTGCGTCTTGAATCTGCAATCCCAAATGACCATCATTTCATCGCCCTTAATTCTACCCTTGGTGCTTGCCAGTGAGCTTGCAGATATAGTTGAAAAATAACAAAAACATAAAGATCTGCCATCAATTGCACTTGGAGAGTGTGGATGATTTGTCTTAGACCCTCCAAATTAACTCGTAAAAGAAAATTTAAAGTGGAAATGGGACTTCCTAAAAATAAACTACTTCACCTGAGCTCCCCAACCCACGCCAAACGAAGAAATGGAAGAGGGCGGAGACCATGAGCCATCTTCCCTACGAGCAATAACCAATCCTGTTCCAATGTTGTAGGTAACCATCATGCCAACTTTCACAATAGTAAGTATTGCAAGGCCTTTTGCTTGTCGTAGAATAGCATCTGGAATTGCTTTCTCGAGTCTCAGAGAACCAACCTGAGCATACATATTCCATTAAGTAAAGCATCAGATCATGGAATCATAACAAACTCAACAAGAGAATAATTGAAATGAAATAGTTATCTTCAAGGTTAACAAACATTGTTGCCATAATTATGCAATTCCTCAGTAAAATCCCAACTGCAAAGGATAAATAATAACTGGATGAGCATAAAAGCATGACAGACAATAGCATAGAAGTAACCAAAATCTTACCTTATCATTATAACCCCGAATTGTGTTTGTGGCCTTGTAGATCTCATATTCCATGGACTGAGCCCATGGAAAATTTGCCCATGATCTTAAAGTGCTGAGGTCTGTAACATCATTGGTTGGTAACTGAGCAGCACGACTTACTTGATCCATTAAGTGTGGCTGGACAGATTCAAGACGCACACAACAAACATCACACACTCGTTGGGGATTGTTCTCATGAAACTTAGCTGGCAACAAGCTCCTTCCTCTAGTACACTCGCCACAAAATATTCCTCCACAAAACCGACAGTGATGCCGGCCGCACATGATAGGGTGAAAACGGATATTACATAGCATACAAGCAGAAGCAGCACTATCAGGCAGCCATTTTGGTGGCTCCGCTTCAAGAATCTTCACTGTGTATCCAAAATTGGCCTCGGTGAGAGTCTCAGCCATCTCTTTCCAAGCTTGCTCAATTAGGTGGCTTGATATCCGTGAAATTTTACGAATATCGCCTGAAGCAAGAGCACTAACTTTTCCCTGGGCCACAAGTAACATTTCAACTACCACATCCCACATGGTCAACTCTTTATCTTCCTCAATGTACTGACTCCAACCCATGTCTCCTTTGGGGAAGTATCCCCCATTTGGATACAGACCTCTGGCCCACTCTTCATGCTCACTTTCTGACAGAGGTGGAACAGAAACAGGTATCCAAACCCCAGTTCCTTCAGAAAGCGGTGAGTCATAATAGAAGTATTTTCCTAATTTTCTGTGGTTGGTATTTGATTCTCCCTTCTCACCATTTTCCTCCTTTAAGTGTTGAGGTAATTTGGTATCACATGCTTCATGCGTTGCCTTTTTTTGGGCTATGAAACCACTATTCTCATCATTCTCTTCCTTAAAATGTTGAGATAATATGGGATCACATGCTTCATGTTTTGCCATTTTTTGGTCCATGAACGCACTCTTCTCATCATTCTCTTCCATTAATTGTTGAGGTAATTTAATATCACATTCTTCAAGTTTGTCCATTACTTGGATCATAAAATCACTCTTCTGATCATCACCCTCACTTTTGTGTTGAGGTACTTCAATATATTTTTTAGGTTTATCCAATTGTTGGCTCAGTAAACCTCTCTGCCCTTCATTCTCCTTCCTTGCTTGTTGAGGTAATTCAGCATCTTTAGCCATTTCTTGCCCCATAAGGCCCATTATCTCATCCATCTCCTCTGTCCAACAAGAAGGTAACTCAGTATTACGTTCTTCAAATTTATCCATTTGTTGGTTCATGAAACAAACTGGGTCTTGTAAATCATTGTGCTCTTTATGCTGATGAAATCCCTCGCAATCCTGTCATCATCATGAAAGGACATTCAGAATAAGAAAAAATTCCACTAAACAAAGACTTGATTAGAACATAGCAGTAAGGACCAAATACTCAAGAAACAGAGAGAGAGAAACCAGAAGAATACAAGTCTCTAGCATCAAATGCTGCCTATTAGCCTTCTAAAATGCTTTCTGATGAACTGTTTTTTCCCTATTCCTAATGCGTCCAAAATTCAGATGCAAGTATGCCAAATTGCTTTGAACATTACTACCCAAATATATATACATAAATGTGTGTCCTTCCATGGTCACAGAAAATGATGGTGATAGAAGCTATGACAGTGAATGAACACATGACAGAATCGTCATGAAGAATATAAAGAAGAGGTGAATGTAACCTAAGATGTTGAGGAAATGGTAAGAACAAAGTGAGGTGTTGCATATGATACATGTATGGTAGCAGCAGCAGTGTTGAATTAGATAATGGCATGTACAACTCATAACAATGACAATTATAGCAGAGCAGCAGAGAATGTAGCAACTATTTTCTAACAGTGTTTTAAGTTAATGCAAAAGGTTTTGGACCTTGTCTCCACTCTAAACAGGGGCGGGGGAAGGGGGGGCCCTGGCCCCTGTTACACTTCCCAAATTGCTTATAGGATGTGTACAGAACTTATGATGTCTAACAAACTTATTTTCCTCATATAATATATTTAAGTACACAGCCATCTCAAGGGAATTTATTTATTAAAATAATTAATTATTTCTCTTTCTCTCTTTTCTTTATTCAGTCAGTAGACAACACTTCCCTTTTTTCAGTTGGCGGACAACTCTTTCATTCTTTTCACTCAAATTTGTCTCTCATATTTTGTTTTTGGTCTATGGTATTTCCCTCTTTTATTTATGGGAAGGCTATATGGTACACCCTTTACCACAAGAGATGTTATGAGTTTTTGTGGCGTAAGTTATGAACTATTGTAATTACGTTACAAAGAATGCACCGTAAAAAAGGCCTTAATTACAAATGATATGATTATGTTGTGAATATTAAAACGTTATGAACTATTGTAGCAAAACAAGTTATGAACGACTGATTTTATTACGAATCATTGTGGTATAAATTCCGAAGAGCATATGATATACATCTTTTAGGGGTGTGTACCATAATTTTTTCTTTCACTCAACTATTTATACATTCAACAAATAAATACGAGACAACTTCAAAAATCTATATACACTGCGATCAGTAATTCATTACCATTTACGTAATTAGATGAATTTTTTAATTTGTACTTTTCTAGTGGTGAATTATTGAAGTTTAAGTTCTTGAAACACATGTAAACGGAACACACTAAGTGTTCTCAATAAATATTTCAGTTGTTTAAACCTATATTCACCCAATCTTTGGACTTATCCAATGCCTTAGCTTTTGGCTCCCCCAATAGTAGATTTCTGGCTCCGCCCCTGACTATAAGGCTGTGTTTGGATCATGATTTGGGTAAGGATTTAGAAAAGGGAAAAAAAGTAATATGGAAATCTAATATCAAAACATTGTTTTTCATCTTTTTTTTTTTTTTTCTTTATTTCATTATTGAATATGTTTACTGATTCCTCTTCAATTTTGCGACTTTTCATTCAACTATGATTAATCAAATCCGAGTTTTCTCAATTTAATCAAATTCATTAAACTAAAACACATAGAAGCATAGATATTCGCGTGGTTTTCCATTTTGAGTGTCCAATTAAACAAAACCAAGTAAGTATTTTAAATTGAATCCAAAACAAAGCAAACTGTTATCAGGAATTGAAAAGCAATTACCGTGTGATTGGTGGCTTCTGTGCAGATTGAGATTGTGGAAACCCTAGACGCCAGAGGTTGAAATTCGCCTTGGGCTTCAGTTTGTGTACAGCGTTCCTTGTCCTCCATCGATCGAATTTGAAGCACAGGGTGCGAAACAATCAGTTGATGCGGCGAAGATAGAGAGAGATTGATGGCAGATATATATTTGGCTAAATTACAAAATTACAAATATATGTCTCAAGTTTGCTTAAAAGTATAAATTTCCTTATGAAAATTAATAATAATGTCTCAAGTTTGCTTAAAAGTATAAATTTCCTTATGAAAATTAATAATAATTTATATTAGAATTTTTTATTTAATATAATTAATTAAAAAAATAAAATTTATAATTCTTTTATTATATAATAATAAAATTATTTAAATTATTAATTATATTAATTAACTTTATAATTTATTATGAAATTAAAAAAATTCAAAAGATGTAATGCCTCCCTTTGAGGAGTGGGTTGGATTTTTAACTTTTTGACTTTTTTAGTTATTTTGTTTGAGTTAAAAAGCTTGGTTTGGGAAGGACTTTTTAGCTTTTTGACTTTTTGAATTTTTTTGACTTTTTGACTTTTTTTTTGTGAGAAAAGTGTAATGATTACGAGTTGAATGTAATGTTTTATTTTTTTTAGCTAAAATAACATATTTTATCTTTTGTGACTAAAATAGCCACTTTAACCCTTTCCAAACAATGCCAATATAATTTTTAGATTATAAAAAGTAATTTATATTTTAATTCAATCTCAATATATGTATTTATAATTTATCACATATATTTTAGGTTACGTTTGTTTCGTGGTGTAGGAGGCCGGATTGGACTAGCAATGTTGTAGGTACCATCCATAGCACGTTTGGTGATGGTTTGGGCAAGCGACTTCATATTCCAACTGGCTTGCTAATCTCCTTCATGGTGACATTTTACGTCGTCTTTACGTCACGGTCATTCCATCATCTCAGCGCACCACCCAAATGAGTCTTTTACACCCAACGTTGAAATTCTAATTGTTATTGGGGTCATGCTACATTCCTCTAAAAACATCCCCTAATCCCCCTAATTTCCATACCAAGTTAAAAAAAAAAAAAAAAAAGAAAAGTTGTCAAAATTGAAAATTAGGGGGATTAGGGGGGAAGTTTTTAGGGCTCCAAATCATTTCCCTTGTTATTGCCACTGCAAACAAATTTTATGGAGTGATTTGTGTTTCTCGTTATCACCTACGTTTGTTTGCGAACTTGATTATTTTAGGTGGTTTTTTGTTTTATTATCTTAGTTTGATCAAAAAAATATTATTTAGAATTAGAATTGATTTTTTTTTAATTAATTTGATAATTGTCAAAGAAAAAAAATAAAAAATAAATATAATTTAAATGTGATATTTTATCTTATTAATTGTTTTATCTTATTTTGTCTTTATTAATTATTTTAATCAAAAACTATCTTCTCAAATACGCCTATTATTGGTTATTATTGATATGATATTAATTTAATTATAATTCAAGATTTTTTTGTTATATCTTTTATGGTATTTAATTATAGGGAATTTTTTTTATGGTCCCTAATAAGAGTAATTTACAGCATAAAGGACACCAAAAATATGAATGATGTCTCAGGTCCCTCACTAACGACAGGCGCGTTTTTAATTTTTTTTTGGATCAAAATACCCTTCACAGATCAACATAGAATGCTCAACTCGATTGCATTCCGACGACTCAATTCATTCCAAACATCCAACCATTTTCATGAGTAAGAGAACATGAGAATTAAGGTTTCACTATCATCTTCACTGTCGCCATTACGGTTTCATTATCTTCTGCCAAACTCTTTTCAATTCATTCCTCACAAATTTCTCTGACCCATTTTCATTGTTCATCGTCATCTCAGTTCATCTTCATCTCATTGCATCTTCATCTCAAGCCATTTCAGTTCGAAATTAGGGTTTTCATCATCACTCTGGTAAGTTTTCTCCAATCCAACTAGTTTTTCTCCGAAACACAGTTGACTAGCCTTCCATTAATTAGGATTTCAATTTCGTAATAAAAACCTACATAAATTTGAAAAATGTTATTTCTCTAAGTTTCGAACTTATTCTTGAAGATGTTTGTGTGATTTTATTTGTAAATTTCTCTGTCATTTGAATTTCTCTGGTATTTGCTTGATCTATGTGTTTTCTTTGAATTTTCTCTGGCATGTTTATTCCCCCATTTGTTTTTGGTTATTCCATATTTTTCTCTGGTTTTTTGTAAATTTCTCTAGCATTTTCATATTATGGAATTCATATTTTTTTTGGCTTGCCATGTTTAATTTTCTCTGTCATATATGTAATTTTCTCTGGTATGTTTATTTTGTTCCATTCTTAAATTTTCTATGGCCACATCACTTTTCTCTTTTGTGTGGTTCTGTCATGTTCCATTTTCTCTAGTTGTTTGTAAATTTCTCTGGCATTTTCATATTATGGAATACACACGTGTTTAGTTTTCTCTGGCTTACCATGTGTAATTTTCTCTGGTATGTTTATTTTGTTCCATTCTTGAATTTTCTCTGGCCACATCACTTTTCTCATTTGTGTGTGTCTGTTATGTTCAATTTTTTTTGGTTGTCTATAAATTTCTCTGGCATTTTCATATTATGGAATGAACATTTTCTCTAGTTTGCCTTGTTTAATTTTCTTTGGCATATATGTAATATTTTCTGGCTTACTATGTGTAATTTTCTCTGATATGTTTATTTTGTTCCACACTTGAATTTTCTATGGCCACGTCATTTTTCTCCTTTGTGTGTGTCTGTCATGTTCTATTTTCTTTGATTGTTTGTAAATTTTTCTGGGATTTTTATATTATGGAATGCATATTTTCTCTGGCTTGCCTTGTTAATTTTCTCTGGCATATATGCAATTTCTCCTGGCTTGCCATGTGTAATTTTCTCTGGTATATGTTTAGTTTGTTCCATTCTTGAATTTTCTCCGGCCACATCACTTTCTCCTTTGTGTGTGTTTGTCATGTTCCATTTTCTCTTGTTGTCTGTAAATTTCTCTGGGATTTAATGTTGACATCTTTATGTTTTCATTGTCTAAAAATGACGAAACGTAAAAGCAGCAAAACACCATAAACACCAAGTAAGAAACAGAAACTCTATAAATAAGATAATCTAATTTGAATATTTCTTAAAACTAACTATACCTATAATTTGTATGCAGTGTGGATTGTGGCCTCTTCGTTTGCTACAGAATGAGACAATATAGCAACCATGAACCTATCAGCTCAACATTGTCAAAACAAGACGTAAGGTTCACGAGGATAGAAAATCATAGAAAGATTTGCGACCGAAATTGGCCGGTCATGGACAGAACCAATTGAAATATCACCAACTAAAAGTATAATAGTGAAAGCATACTAGTGAAATGAAGACAATGTACACAATGTAATTAGAAATGACCCTTCAAATTTTTTTTTCCGTACATTGAAGAAATGATGTTTTTGACATATATGTATATATATTGTTTTAACTAATGTAAATTTCATAACTATCAATGGTTAAATATTTTTTTTTATAATGCATATGTAGTGGTGATTATCAGCACAATCCACACAAAGAAAATTGTCTAAAGAAATTTTTCTTGTATGAAGTTACCAGAATTTCACAAAAAAATTTAACTCGTATCGTGCCAAAAGGGTGCCTATATGATCATGTAATTTGTAATGCACTGTGTTAGTACGAAACAATCATCATATTCAAAAAACACAATGCACATTATAGTTTTCTCTACTATTGGTAAATTTCTCTGGATGAATTTGAGCACACAAAACACAATGCACTATTAGCAAATTTCTCTGGATGAATTTGACCTCACAAAACATAGTGCAGAAAGTAATTTTCTCTGCTAGTGGCAAATTTCTCTAGATGAATTTGCCACAATGCACATAGTAAATTTCTCTGGATGAATTTCACCTCACAAATTTCTCTAGATGAATTTGACCTTACAAAACATAGTGCACAAAGTAATTTTCTCTGTTACTGGCAAATTTCTCTGGATAAATTTGCCACAATGCACATAGTAAATTTCTCTGGATGAATTTCACCTCACAAATTTCTCTAGATGAATTTGACCTTACAAAACATAGTGCACAAAGTAATTTTCTATGCTACTGGCAAATTTCTCTGGATAAATTTGCCACAATGCACATAGTAAATTTCTCTGGATGAATTTCACCTCACAAATTTCTCTAGATGAATTTGACCTTACAAAACATAGTGCACAAAGTAATTTTCTATGCTACTGGCAAATTTCTCTGGATAAATTTGCCACAATGCACATAGTAAATTTCTCTGGATGAATTTCACCTCACAAATTTCTCTAGATAAATTTGACCTTACAAAACATAGTGCACAAAGTAATTTTCTATGCTACTGGCAAATTTCTCTGGATAAATTTGCCACAATGCACATAGTAAATTTCTCTGGATGAATTTCACCTCACAAATTTCTCTAGATAAATTTGACCTTACAAAACATAGTGCACAAAGTAATTTTCTATGCTACTGGCAAATTTCTCTGGATAAATTTGCCACAATGCACATAGTAAATTTCTCTGGATGAATTTCACCTCACAAATTTCTCTAGATAAATTTGACCTTACAAAACATAGTGCACAAAGTAATTTTCTATGCTACTGGCAAATTTCTCTGGATAAATTTGCCACAATGCACATAGTAAATTTCTCTGGATGAATTTCACCTCACAAATTTCTCTAGATAAATTTGACCTTACAAAACATAGTGCACAAAGTAATTTTCTATGCTACTGGCAAATTTCTCTGGATAAATTTGCCACAATGCACATAGTAAATTTCTCTGGATGAATTTCACCTCACAAATTTCTCTAGATAAATTTGACCTTACAAAACATAGTGCACAAAGTAATTTTCTATGCTACTGGCAAATTTCTCTGGATAAATTTGCCACAATGCACATAGTAAATTTCTCTGGATGAATTTCACCTCACAAATTTCTCTAGATAAATTTGACCTTACAAAACATAGTGCACAAAGTAATTTTCTATGCTACTGGCAAATTTCTCTGGATAAATTTGCCACAATGCACATAGTAAATTTCTCTGGATGAATTTCACCTCACAAATTTCTCTAGATAAATTTGACCTTACAAAACATAGTGCACAAAGTAATTTTCTATGCTACTGGCAAATTTCTCTGGATAAATTTGCCACAATGCACATAGTAAATTTCTCTGGATGAATTTCACCTCACAAATTTCTCTAGATAAATTTGACCTTACAAAACATAGTGCACAAAGTAATTTTCTATGCTACTGGCAAATTTCTCTGGATAAATTTGCCACAATGCACATAGTAAATTTCTCTGGATGAATTTCACCTCACAAATTTCTCTAGATAAATTTGACCTTACAAAACATAGTGCACAAAGTAATTTTCTATGCTACTGGCAAATTTCTCTGGATAAATTTGCCACAATGCACATAGTAAATTTCTCTGGATGAATTTCACCTCACAAATTTCTCTAGATAAATTTGACCTTACAAAACATAGTGCACAAAGTAATTTTCTATGCTACTGGCAAATTTCTCTGGATAAATTTGCCACAATGCACATAGTAAATTTCTCTGGATGAATTTCACCTCACAAATTTCTCTAGATAAATTTGACCTTACAAAACATAGTGCACAAAGTAATTTTCTATGCTACTGGCAAATTTCTCTGGATAAATTTGCCACAATGCACATAGTAAATTTCTCTGGATGAATTTCACCTCACAAATTTCTCTAGATAAATTTGACCTTACAAAACATAGTGCACAAAGTAATTTTCTATGCTACTGGCAAATTTCTCTGGATAAATTTGCCACAATGCACATAGTAAATTTCTCTGGATGAATTTCACCTCACAAATTTCTCTAGATAAATTTGACCTTACAAAACATAGTGCACAAAGTAATTTTCTATGCTACTGGCAAATTTCTCTGGATAAATTTGCCACAATGCACATAGTAAATTTCTCTGGATGAATTTCACCTCACAAATTTCTCTAGATAAATTTGACCTTACAAAACATAGTGCACAAAGTAATTTTCTATGCTACTGGCAAATTTCTCTGGATAAATTTGCCACAATGCACATAGTAAATTTCTCTGGATGAATTTCACCTCACAAATTTCTCTAGATAAATTTGACCTTACAAAACATAGTGCACAAAGTAATTTTCTATGCTACTGGCAAATTTCTCTGGATAAATTTGCCACAATGCACATAGTAAATTTCTCTGGATGAATTTCACCTCACAAATTTCTCTAGATAAATTTGACCTTACAAAACATAGTGCACAAAGTAATTTTCTATGCTACTGGCAAATTTCTCTGGATAAATTTGCCACAATGCACATAGTAAATTTCTCTGGATGAATTTCACCTCACAAATTTCTCTAGATAAATTTGACCTTACAAAACATAGTGCACAAAGTAATTTTCTATGCTACTGGCAAATTTCTCTGGATAAATTTGCCACAATGCACATAGTAAATTTCTCTGGATGAATTTCACCTCACAAATTTCTCTAGATAAATTTGACCTTACAAAACATAGTGCACAAAGTAATTTTCTATGCTACTGGCAAATTTCTCTGGATAAATTTGCCACAATGCACATAGTAAATTTCTCTGGATGAATTTCACCTCACAAATTTCTCTAGATAAATTTGACCTTACAAAACATAGTGCACAAAGTAATTTTCTATGCTACTGGCAAATTTCTCTGGATAAATTTGCCACAATGCACATAGTAAATTTCTCTGGATGAATTTCACCTCACAAATTTCTCTAGATAAATTTGACCTTACAAAACATAGTGCACAAAGTAATTTTCTATGCTACTGGCAAATTTCTCTGGATAAATTTGCCACAATGCACATAGTAAATTTCTCTGGATGAATTTCACCTCACAAATTTCTCTAGATAAATTTGACCTTACAAAACATAGTGCACAAAGTAATTTTCTATGCTACTGGCAAATTTCTCTGGATAAATTTGCCACAATGCACATAGTAAATTTCTCTGGATGAATTTCACCTCACAAATTTCTCTAGATAAATTTGACCTTACAAAACATAGTGCACAAAGTAATTTTCTATGCTACTGGCAAATTTCTCTGGATAAATTTGCCACAATGCACATAGTAAATTTCTCTGGATGAATTTCACCTCACAAATTTCTCTAGATAAATTTGACCTTACAAAACATAGTGCACAAAGTAATTTTCTATGCTACTGGCAAATTTCTCTGGATAAATTTGCCACAATGCACATAGTAAATTTCTCTGGATGAATTTCACCTCACAAATTTCTCTAGATAAATTTGACCTTACAAAACATAGTGCACAAAGTAGAGGGACAAACATTTGAAGTGTTAAACTTTGGTAGGTATGGTTGATACCTCCTTCTAAGTCGGCAGGGGGAGAATTGTTGGGTATACCTCTTTAGTGGAGTATGGGACCCACTTGGTTTATTAAAAATATTTAGTTTGGTTTAGTGTTAGTTATAATATATTTTTTATATATTATATCTGACTTTTGGAAGCCCAATGGATATTTAATAATCTGTTTGGTAACACTTAGGGTTTTGATAAAAAAAAAGTCCAAAAACTATTGTTTAGTTCATATGAGGTACAGCAGCTGATACATCATTTTTTTAGGGTTAGTGCTTGGTGATTCATCTTCGATGGGTTTTGATTTTGTGTGGCAACAACATATTAATATAGTGCCTGGTGGAATTCAATTCCGTGGGTTTATTTTGGTAGTCACTGTATGGCTGATTTGGGTTCTCTACAATTTGTTTCAAAAACTTTTGTTCATCTATTTGGTGAGGTCTTTCCTTTTTGTTATTTGTGATTATTTGAAATTTACCTAAATGTTGTTTATGAGACCATTCGTGTCTTATTTGTAATCGTTTGAAAACTTTTGGTTGATAGTGGAATCAGATTTCAATCCCGTAGATGTACCTCACATTGAGAGAACTGCATAAAAATTATTGTGTCGTTGTTGATTTAATTTTTCCTCATTAATTTTTTTTTTAATTTTCATTGATTAATTTACTTTTGAAAAATCATCTATTTTTTCTTACAAAATTTTACCTTCTAATAGGGCAATATTTCCAAACAAATAATAATAATAATAATAAATAGGGCAATATGCCTATAAATTTGATCAACTTCTTGTCTGATATCACTCAGGAGTTAGACATTCAACAACAAAATGATTTCATCACATGCTCACGTTACATCATTGCCCATACCAAACATGTATAGTCTAAGGTAGACATTTAAACGGAATGGATATTTTGGATTGGATTTAGGTAAAATTTGATCTATTCACAAGCTTAACGGATATTTTAGTGATTAAACAAATTATTGGATGAGTGGTGAGTTTGGTTGACTCTTATTAATAGCAATGTTTAAACTTAAGTGATATATTGTGTATGGCCGATGAGAATAATCTCGCCTTCCAAATAATTGTTTTAATTCTTTGATATCATTTTTTTTTAATTTTTTTTAATTTTTAAAGAAAGATATCTTTTAAGTAATGTATACGCATGAAAATAGTTTGTTTGGTGGCCCCTGGGAGATTTAATAAATCAATGAGTAGTCTTAAACTTAAGGAACCCTTGTCATTGAACCCCTAGTGATCCCAATTATTTTAGTGGAGACCTTAGTAGTTGTGTGTGGACTACTTTTTCGAAAAGGTGAGGAAGTACATGATACTCACTTCAAATTCATATTCATGACACTACAAACTTTTAAAGGTAAATTAATTGGACAACTTTGCAGAGAAAACGTTATTTTATTTTTTTAAAATTTTTTGGAAAATGAGGGAAAGAAAACCCATAACTAATCATAGATTAAGATTGCAAAATCATCGATAATATTTGGAGCAAAAAAGTATGCACTCAACAAGCTGAGGCATCATCTTATAAAACTCATCGAGTAGATTATTTAGGTAATAAAAAAAAAATAGATTAATTAGATATTGATAATTATATAATCAACTTGTAATTGTTCGAAAAATAAATAGATGGCTAACAATCACATTTTACCAATCATATGATCACTATTGTTTCATTAATATAATTTTTCATATAAATAATCAACTCGATAAGTTTTACAAATAAACAAATCAGATTACAAAAGTAAACCCGAAATAAATCTCAACCAGAAGGCACAACAACCGCTCTCCCAACTGCCTTTCAATTTTATCAAAAAAAAACTTGTCATAATAAAGTAAAATTGGGAACTCCCATCTTAAAAAAAGATATCCAATCCAAACTTTTTTCAATCGATAAAGTTGAAGAATATTTATTGGATTCCCTTTCCCTCTATATCCCCATATTCGAAAACCTTCTTTTCATGCTTGGTGCATGGGGGTTGTTTGTCCATATAGCTTGGTGTCATATATATTTTTGAACATTGCTTAAAAGTTAGATTATTTTTTGGAAGACTTATTTATAAGTTTTTTTTTAGATACTTATGGTAGGTTAAGTCCTGTATAATTTCGTATAGAGTCTCAAGTCCTATTTAGATAAGAATGTATTTCACAAGATCCTATATAGACGTAACGTGACGTGACACTTACATAAACGTAACGTAATGTGATACATATATAAACATAACGTAACGTGACACCCACATAAACGTAACGTAACGTGTCACGTTACGTTTCGCAAACTTAATGAGTTTTTATTTTTTGTAAATTGAATGTGAAAGTGTTGCTGATTTATGTTGGTATCACGTTACATTCCATATAAATATGATATATGGTAACATTCAATTTTCTATATAGGAAATTAAATGTTGTCATAGATCATAGGTGTCACGTTACGTTACGTTTATATAGATATGATTTATGGTAGCATGTATAAGAAATTGCATGTTACCATAGATCATAAGTGTCACGTTACATTTATGTAGGTGACACGTTACATTACGTTTATATAGATATGATAGATGGTAACATTCAATTTCTTATATATGGCTTTACTATTATTTATGATATTAACAACTAATATTGAGGGTAAATGTGTCAACAAACTTCCTACAGGACTTATGGGAACATAAGTTTTATAGTAAGACCACATGTAGCATAAGTCTCCCTAATAGGACTTATAAATAATTCTGGTCTAAAATTCTGGAAAGAAGGCTTTTTCACTTGAGCAATCAAGTAACTCTTGAGCAATTCTTGCTCTCACACTGCTCGAGAGGTGTATTGATCACTTGAGTGGTTTGTTCGGAGTCAGCCAATTAAAAATCGATTTTCACTCAACTTTTTTCTTATTTTTTCATTTCCTTTATTCCTCTTTTCCCTATTTCTGAAAACCCTAGTCCCAAACACTTGATTTCCTCTACTTTTACAAAGGACCTCTTAAAAAACTTGCATTATGAGTGAAGATTGTCACGCTCTAGATTTTATTACTCTGATATATTACCAAATTCCTTGTAAAAATCCATTTCCAAATAGTTAGAGAAGTAAAACAAACTAAATAGAATAAATAAGGTTCTCTCTCACATAATTACAATGATAGAAATATTCATAATACATGCCTCAAGGTTTACATAAAAGGCTTCAAAATAAATAATTACATAGAATAAACAACATCAACACTACAACATTTTAATCATTCATTTACAATTTACACCTGATGGACTCATAACACGCGACAGCACATTTCATACATTGAGATCATACAATTCGATTCATTTCAATCTTATTCAATTCTCCAATACAATTCAACACATTCGCATATACAGAGTTCTCACATGGTTAACAACGAATGTACACATACCAACTACTGGTTTCACCAACCAAGCCACACCAACATAGTTGGGCGGTACTCTGGAAGGAAAGCTAAAACATTTCTCAAGTGCCATGTTTTATCGATGGCTAGTCAGAAGGAAAGCAGACCTCCATATAACCTAACAATCCACACTCTTTATTGGGCGCTATTTCGGAAGGAAGGCGAAACCTCTATCAAGCGCTACGCTTTACCAGTCACGAGTCGAAAGGAAACGGACCCTCATTCCAAAACTTTAACCCATCAATTCTTAATTTCAATTCAGAAAATTACAATAACAATAAATTTAACAATAAAAACAAAATTTCTTCTTTCTGCATGAATATAATTTGTTCTCCACAATATTCCCCATACTCCAACATCAACTCCTTTTATTTAAATTATACCATCCATTTAATTTCATACACTTTACATAGTTCATAACACCAATTCCCATCACCCATTTACTATAACATGAACCCATTTACTCACCCAAAAAAAACATGAACCCATTCCTCAATGATTATTCTCACAACATTTAATAATCAACATTCATACTCATTTCAACCAAGCATTAACTCAATTTCAAGAATAAAAGACCAATTGAAAAAAAACCCCATGCTAAAATAAAATTCAAAACTAGGGTTTGGATAAAATTAGGGGCTTTCTACCTTAAAGCGCATAATCATGTTCCCTTAACACCAAAACTTCCATAATCTACCTTAATCATATGTTTAACTCTTTTGACTTGGAAACCCTAACTCCTTCTACTTGTTTTTCAAGAAAATTCGTTTCAACATAAGGTTTTATACAACAAAAACATATTACCAATACACAAAAATATTGAGGAGAAGAAAAAAATCCCTACCTTTAGCAAGAAGAGGAAGAAACCTGGAAGACCAACTTCAACAAAAAGACGATCTGCTCAACTTAATAAAAAGCCCTCGTCGTGCTCATTACTTTTGTAGAAGGGACTAGGGTGAGATTCTCACCAAAAAGAGATGAAATCCAAGGTTTAAAGAGCTTTGAAGACCAACAATGGCTGGAAAAAGAGAGATGAGAGAGAAAAAATCTGGAAAGAATGAAGAAAAATAGGCAAAAAATGACTTTTTAAAGTGCTGATTTCAAACAAACCGCTCGAGCGATGAAACAAGCACTCGAGCGTCAGAGACACAAGACCGTTCGAGCGGCACAACCTCCGCTTGAGCTCAAAAATCAAGCTCCCAGAAGTTCAGACCATAAAGAACAGACCGCTCAAGCAAACATTTGTGCGCTTGAGCAAACATTACCTTATCTTAGAATCTCTAAACTGTAAACAAAAGTACTGGATGCCCCCGAAAACCGCTCGAGTGAGCAAATCTTCGCTCGAGTTATAAAGAAAATTTTCAGAATGCTACAATCTCCTATCCTTAGAAAATTTCATCCTCGAAATTAATGATATATTCCACTCAGAAAGAGAAATCAATAAACGAACTGCACTTACAATCAGGGGCCTAATCCATCACCGGACTAGTCTCCTTGATTTCCAAACCAACACAGCTATACCCTCTTGACCCCGAGTGAATAGATCAACAAGTTAAGAAAAATGAGTCATTCCCGACTCGCCGTCTAACGCCTCCAAAAAAATAACAATAACCCAATTCATAACATTACATACAAATGATCAACAACATCATATCTTCTATTCCATTCATAACTTTGCTCAAATACAAAAGATGACATATGCGATATACATTCATAAATTCTAGATTTTGAATCTATAGCATATGGCATGGATACATGAATTAAAGTAAAAGTAAAATCAATTAATTACATACCCTAATGGCTATAACTTTCCAAATCGATGGTTGGGTATAACAAAATGAGTTTAACTTAATACAAGTAAAGTCTGAGGTTTAATAAAAAATAATTACATCAATAAACAAAAATGAAGCCCTTAACTCCAAGTCTTCTCAAGCTACGTCATTGGTGGAGGCATATCATCAGCACTTGAAAGTTGTTTTCTACATAGGGTAAGCCAAAGCCCAGTAGAGATGCTCTAACACAGTATATGAATCTTAGCAAAATTATAAGGTGAATGCATATGCATACCATTATCAAACATTCCTCGTTTTTCATCTCAAAACAATGCAATGCCAGATTATAAATCAATTCATGAAAATAATCATTTTATAGCAGAAAACAAGGCAGTGGATACAAAACATTGGAAATCTTTAGGTACGTGTCTGTCAGTAGACTATATAAGCACTGCTAAAGCCATTTTACTGGTACTAATCGGAAGGATCATCACCTAACTGCGCGGCTTTCTGAACTTTCACCAAGGACACACAGGCCAACATCATAATCACAACCACACCTTCTAACTAGATTTACCAAGGTACTTTCCCATTTTTCTCAAAATCAATACATTTACAATGTTCAATATGATGTGTCTGCCAGTAGACTATACAAGCACTGCTAAAGCCATTTTACTGGTACTAATCGGAAGGATCATCACCTAACTGCGCGGCTTTCTGAACTTTCACCAAGGACACACAGGCCAACATCATAATCACAACCACACCTTCTAACTAGATTTACCAAGGTACTTACCCATTTTTCTCAAAATCAATACATTTACAATGTTCAATATGAAATGATGCTCAATGAACAATGTATGAGAAATTAGTTTCAATTTAACCTAATCCTCATGCAATGTCTACAACACTCAAAACTATCATTCACCGATAACCCAAAATAGATATTTTTAGACAACAGATAGTTTCCAATCAAAATATATAATTTATCCTTTTACAATGAGAGTGATATTACATATCCAACTCCACAATCATCATCAACATAAGCATTGTTCCAATCTTATAAAACCCAACATCATTTTCCACTTCCTTTCACAAATCCAAATATTTCAAATTTTAGAACAACACCCTCTTTACTTACAAAATCAATTTTAAGAAAGGATATGCACCATTTTAACCTCAACCATAAACACCTCCCACAATTATTCTCAAGAACCCATTTGGGAAAGCCTTATTTTGATTTCAAAATCAAACCCTAGCTTTTCCCAAAAATCCCCAAATCACTAGCCCATTTCAAAAAGCAAATAACTAAGCTAAAAATCATATTAAAGGTCAAAGAAATCTATACCTCAAAGTAGAAGACAAGGGAGAGCAAAAGGTAGAACTTGGCGGAGTCGAAAACACTAACTTTTCTAATTAGAACGAAGCCCTCAATGTGCTCAATCTTTTACTCCAAAGGGCTAGGGTGAGGAAACCAATGGATTGAGAGTATTTGGAGCTAGAAGTGAGAGCTAGAGAGAGAGTGTGTATGAAGGTTTTAGGGTTTTGAAATGTTTATAAAGTGTGTTTAAAAGTGACCCAAAAACCTGTTTCAAAATCAACCAAAACTCCCAATAGCCAAACTCAACAAGCAACAAGATGGAAATGAGATAAACAACAGTTAGTACATGGATTCTCGAATTCAAAAGCAAGAAATGGGTCTGGTCTAAACCGGAATCATAATCTTCCCCCTTAAGGAATTTCGTCCCGAAAATTTAAAATCAACTAACATTCATTGAAAATAAAACAAATCATATATCATCTAGACTTGTAACAAGGATACACCGAGTTTTTTAACACCAACTATTCCAGTTCAATTCCCCAAAATATATACAATGTTTATATATATATATATATTACAGCATAAATAATATTTTCAATACAAGTCTCAAATATCAACAAATAGGTCCGAATACTTCTTACGGACTTTTGCCTCACGCTTCTAGGTCGCCTCCTTAACCCTGTGGTGTCGCCACAACACCTTAACCAATGGAATAGTCTTGCCTTGCAAGACTTGGTCCTAAGAGTCTAAAACCTGTACCGGTCTCTCCTCATACGAGGCATCCTCATCTATCTCTAACTCGGTCCTATCCAACACGTGTGAAGGATCAGGTTCATACTTTCGGAGCATACAAATATGGAACATGTCATGAACCTTGAAAAGTTGGGGCAACAAGGCCAATGATAAACTACCTTCCCAATCCACTCTAGCATCTCAAAAGGCTTAATAAATCTATGAGACAACTTCCTGCTCTTCCCAAATCTCATTAACCCCATCACAGTGATATCTTCAGGAACACGTGATCTCCTACCTCAAAGGACAAGGGTCTCTTTCTATGATCCGTATAGTTTTTCTGTTGACTCTGAGCCGATCTCTTTCTATGGTCAGCATAGCTCTTCTGGCGACTCTGAGCCGAAACCAACCTTTTACGAATAAGCGCGACCTTTTTCGTCATTTCTCAGACTAATTCAGGACCTAACATAGGTGCGCCGCCCACCTCGGCCTAACACACTGGAGATCTACACGGTCGATCATATAAGGCCTCAAACGGCGCCATACGAATACTCGTCTGAAAGCTGTTATTATAGGCAAACTCCATTAAATGTAAATGTCTCTTCTACGATCCCTTAAAATCCAAAACACAACCTCGAAGCATGTCCTCTAAGATCTGAATGGTTCGATCGGACTGCCCGTCAATCTGAGAATGATAGGCAATGCTAAACGTCAATCTAGTGCCCAAGGCATTCTGTAGGCTCTGCCACAACCGAGCCATGAAATGAGGATCTCTATCCGAAACAATAGTCATAGGGACCTCATAAAGTTGAACTATGTCCCTAACATAAAGGTCTGCAAGATAATCTATTGAGTCACTCATGTGCATAGGTACAAAGTGTGTTGATTTAGTTAATCGGTCAACTATCACCCATACAACATCATTACCCAGTTGAGTCCTCGAAAGACCCACAATAAAATTCATCGTGACATGCTCCCATTTCCACTCGGCTATAGGTAAGGGTTGTAACAAACTCGCTGGTCGCTGGTGCTCGACCTTCACTTATTGACAAGTAAGGCACCTCGAAACAAACAAGGCTACGTCTCTTTTCATCTCCCTCCACCAAAACTGGCGGCTAAGGTTGTGGTACATCTTTGTGCATCCCGAGTGTACCACAAGGCGTAAATGGTGGAACACTCGGAGTACCTCCTCCCTACAAGATTCTAGCACAAAAAGATGGTCCAAATACCTCACACTCGAGTCAAAATACACGTTCAAACCCTTCTACTCCTTTCAACTAGCTGTCTTTCCTCTGATAACCTTTATTCCGTGATCGCCTCTATGTGCTTCTATAACTCGGCTCACTAGTGGAGGTTGTGCAACAATAGTGAATAAAATGGCTAACTCAACGGACTCGCTAAGATACAAGTCGAACTTGCCAATAGCACCAAACATCTCCCATTCTCGGATAGCAATTACACTGCTTACAGACTTCCTACTCAAAACGTCGGCCACTACATTGGCCTTTCCTAGATGACGGTGCAACTCAAAATCATAATCCTCTATAAACTCCATCCACATCCTCTATCTCAAATTCAAATCTTCTCACCATATAAGTAATGTCTCTAGATTTTTAAGGCAAAAATCACCGCCATTAGCTCTTAGTCATGAGTAGAATAATTTCTCTCATGTGTTTTCAACTGTTGTGAACTATATGCTACCATTTTCCCCTCTTGCATCAATATACAACTCAACCCTTCTCGAGACGCGTCACAATAAACTGAATAGCCTAAAACGCTCTCCGGAATAATCAATACTAGTGCAATGGTGAGTTTAACCTTAAGCTCTTGGAGACTTTTCATAAGTCTCACTCCACACAAACTTCACCCCCTTCCTCGCCAATCTAGTCAATGGTGAGACCAATTTAGAGAAGTCTTTCACAAAATGTCGGTAATACCCAGCTAAGCCCAAGAAACTCCA
>NW_021025611.1:1065603-1195807 GCF_004153795.1 Camellia sinensis | reverse complement strand
GAACTTCAGATTCTCGAGAAGTCCCAGTGTGCTATAGGTTGTTTCCAACCAGATGGTCACTGCACCACTTCTATTTAGAAGAGTCTACCTCACCCGTTTCCCATAATATACGATGCCTAAGAACTTGACTTCTTATCACCTGAACTCGCCAATTTTTCCGAATTAGGCATATAAACAATGGCTTAAGCAACTCAAGTGCCGCGATCTGGCACTACAATGTGTAATATAGAATCTTTCATTGCTAGAAACTGTTGTCATAGAGCTCCCATCCAAATACAGTACAACCATGAAATGGATCTAATGGACTCAGAAGAGTGGAACAAGTTGGTCGATTTCATCATAATCCAATAAACGACGGAGAGCGCTGCCCTCTGAGTATAGCGCCCAAACAAATACAGCTCAATGAAGCCTCATCGCTCTTGGGCGAGATATACGGGCGTCAGAATGCCTTCACGGTATTGACACCCTCGTCTCATATATTCCTCCCTCTCTTCACCTCATAACTCGTGATTAAAACCCATCTAAGTCAATTCGTATATGAAAAGAACAAAGTGTTAGACAGATTCGCTTTGACTTGCGGCTCAAAGTCGTCAAATCTGACACCGAAACACAGTATATGGGGTAAATTGTGTGTCTTCTCATAGTTACTCGGTTTAATTCTGGTAATTCGTCACAATCGCAAAGGTGCATATCCTTCCTCTCTCGGAGAAAGCTGTACGGGTACGCCTGCGAAATAGGGGTCTCTCGATGTTACATTGGCGGCAAATAGAACCCTCCAAAAACCTCATGATATCATAACGAACTTGTGGAGACTTGCATTCTTCAACTTTTAGCTACAACATCCATCACCGAATGGGCATGGCTGCATACATCGGGTGCATGCAACATGTCCTGGGAGTCTTGGGTCAGTCCAAAAATGGATTGCCACGTCAGAGCACTAGTTAATAGAGAAACTATAATCTTCAGTGGGGTCGCAAACTAGTAGATTCTTAGAAAAGACTCCGCGGTTTCAAAATTTATCCTCGGCAATTCAGATCGAACATTACTTCAATTTACTCAAGAAAGCTGCTGATGAAGAACTAACGCTCACCCTGACAGCAGTGAATCATATAACTGGTGACAAAACTCTATAGGCTCGGTCCCAGAAAATAAAATTAGTTCCCATTCGAGGTTCACCGTAAAATCTTTGACGAGGTAACAATCTACAACAGCACGGTATGAGACACTAATCCATGCGTAAGTATTACATCGCAAATGAATATTCAACCTCACAAAGATATTAGTATATAAGTTCGGCGGCTACCAAGCCCTCATTCAGCAACCGCTAATCCGGTCTTCACAATGACGAGAATAGCTAAGGTTTAATTGGCTGCTCTCTAGCCTGATGTATTGAGGATGATTAACTGCCCACTCTCTATCCTAAAGAAGTGGAATACGAAATATGTAGATAAAATGAAGATTGAGATGCACCTTGTCTAGATCAATTAGTGACTATGTTTGCTCGGAATAGTAATCTTGACATTTTCAGATATAGTTAGCCCTAAATTGAGAGTGTGAGTGTGATGGATAATCTATGGTGGTAATACTAACTACAAACGTTCGGTGAGTCTTCTCTACTCTCACCCTCGAATCATAAGAATTAAAGTACTCTGAGTTGACCGAACCATAGATACGCAGCTTCTTACATTGGCCTCGAACTTGTGCAGATTGGGGTAGACTGATGGTCTATGATCTTTCTTCAAACCAGACACCAGATGTGCACATGCTAAAGAGCAAACCTCCAAGTAGCGAATAGCCAACAGCTAGTACAAGTAGTCGACTACTCTTCATTGACTTCTGGCTCCAGCGAGAGGTGGAGCTATGCTTCTCCTTCGGTGGCAAACTGAGCTGAGTTGTGCTAGAGGAATGGCCACACTTAAACACGACCGTGATCCATCGCTAGTGGACTAACTCTCTCAATGATACCAGAGAATCACAAGGTACATATGAAAATCTCGTGATTATCAAATGTGAATGTTAACGGTAGGATATTAGGGCTGCAGACACCTTTGCTTCTTGTTTTCTGAGTCTCCTTACTCACGCTCTTCTACCTGGAGCCATTATCCTTTTCCTTGCTTGATTCACGGTCTTAAGCAGCGCCGCTACACAGGTTGACTAATCCATAATCATTGACCCGACACTTGAAAAAGAGCCACGCTCTGACTTGTAGCGCTTCTTAAACCTCAACATGCGGCTCTTCTTCGATGCCACAAGCTCGCTTGTGTGCAAAATCGTAAGAAGGACTATGATTTTGGAGTAAAGCGACTTAACCTATTTAAGGTGTGTTTAGCTGGTTAATGCTTTAAGAACTCGACCTTAACTGTCTATTTCAATTGAAGCATGGATGCTACACTCTAATCATGACAAGAGTTGTGTCAAGGCACTTTGTCCAGGAAGGTGTTGACAAAAGATGGATAAGGCTCCCAGCACCCCGCTGTTATACTTACCACTCAATTTGACCTGATCCCTTCGCGCTCGCAAGAGTATGAAGCCACCCTCTAATACTTTTTCCGTCGATGTGACAGATCGTGGCTCGAACGGCTTTCTAGCTATATCTCATCTCGACTCTACGTTGCAGCACTTGATCGCTCTTTGTGCTCCTCTCAGCTCCCAAAAGGCTCTTTCTGGAATTCGACCTAGGAACGCACTCTTTCTTTCCTCAACGCAAGAGGATGGCCCCTGAGGAACTTCCTGAGCTCGCGTCTCTCTCGCTCAGAAGACTGAGGGTTGTGGTACAAAACACATTGGGCTATGGACCTTGATTCACGGGCTTTGAAAATGTCCTGTCTTCTGCAGCGACCTACGCATCTTACAGGACACATAATGTGTGGCCCTAGGTTGCTAGGGCTGTGTGAATGCTGGTGCCTCAGTTGAGCCCTACGCGTAAAATTAGCTAGTCTTATGACGACGCATTACGTTCCTACGGTTGTCAAGTTGCAAAAGGTATACAGGAACGTTCACTTTGCCGGTCTCTCGGCACGTATAACCCATGTATAGCAGCAGCTCACGGTGTTAGTGGTTTTATGCTGAACATAGTACTAATATTGGTGGAGACGATGGTCATGTGAGCGGCACATGTACAAAGCTGTTGTCTTGCAAGACATTCACTGAACAGCTCTGTTATGGGTGAGCGACAACATTATTATCTACATAGCACCTATACATAAACATAACGAACTTATTCTCGGAGTAGTAGTTACCTGTGTCAGTTAGGACAGAATTGCTCAGTGTTCAGTTACGAGAGATTAGTTCCGTGTATTGGCAAGTGCTTCTATATAGTCAGAACTTTCTCTAAGACATAGTCTTCGAAACCTCAACAATATCTAAAGGATGATTGGAACATCTCCTATATACGGCTGGGATTAGTCAATAAGCATGTGCCTCACATAGACTCGTCGGGTTATTCTAACTCAATTTACTACTGCTCAAGCAAGAGAACCCCGTATTGTTCGTAAGGCAAAATATAACGTATCTCTAAAGTATTTCAGGAGCGCGGTAGTGTGTTCTGATATCCAATTGTTGAATGTGCACATAATGGCAAGAGAATAACAAAGAATAACTAACCACTACGATTTAGGAATAAAGTTTATACAGCTTGAGGCTTTCGATTTCGAACTCAACACCACCATCAATAATATTCCTATTTACTTCAAATATCTTTCGTCTTATATCGCAAAAGATGAATTAAGTTAGTTATCGGGAACTACTACAGGAAATTAAGAAAATTGTAAGCATTTCGTAGCACATGAGATAAACATATGACATAGATAATGATTTAACCAGTAAACGGAGTAAAACATTTCAATGATCACTTTCCCTATCAATCCAGCTACAGAAGGCTCATTTCACGAGGCAACGAATCTGTTGGGTACACAAAAAGAGCTCTTAACTCATATAAGTGAATGCGCAGACTATGGCAAAAATACATCAATAACTCAGAAGACGTAGCTTGGATAAAAGACTTGAAGTTTCCAGTTACAGTCTGTTGGTGAAGGGATTATTCGACTGAGGTTGTTACATATTAAACTTGAGTCAAAAGTCTAGTGTAGGATGCTTAAGCTGTATATGAGTGCTTTAGACAAAATAATCTACTATATAAGGTGGAGAGATGATATTAGCTGCCATTGTCAATACATTCTCATTTTTCCATCTTAACGTGCATCGTCAAGATATATTTATTTCAATTCTAAGTAACTTTTTATTTATACCAAATCAATATCTAAGACTTCAAGAAAAAAATTTTAAGAAAAGGCAGATGATGCAAAACAGATTAGAAAAATATTGAAGGATACAATGTCTTGACATGTAGGACATAATAGATGCTCAACTATAGCTCCATTGTCCGATTGTACTTACAGTAGGAATATCAGGCTGCCTATCTATTTGCCATAACTACTGCGGGGGTATTTCTCGACTTTATCGAGTCGTACAGCTTCCAAATAATTCAATTTAGCACAACCACTCTGCACTCTAAGCTCAATCATACATTTTCCCCTGCCATCTCAAAATTCTAATTACTATATATCCTCAACTGCATTCTTAATGATGAAATCAATCTCCTGTGTGTACTCGGGGTGTTTTTTCAATTTTGACAATAACCTTCATTGCAAATCGTTATTACATACTAAACGTCTGATCTCACCAAGTCAGCTCAATCCATAATTATTACTAGTTATTGCACTGTGTGACATATTTCCATCCAATATTAATTCATCATTTTCAATAGGAGTGATATATTCAGTCCAACATGGATCTTACTCAATACATATTAAGCATTGATCCATTATTCTACATAAAATCCCATACCTTTTCTCAAAACTTTCTTTTTGCTTGTCAATACCAAAAAATTTTCAATAATTTTAGACAATTCTCTTCTAATTTAGATATAATCAATTTTAGAGGATACTATCGGACATTTTCTATCGTTAACATAATTGACTTTGCCCACACCATTCTCTCAACAACCCCATTTGAATTCTCCCTCGTTTGATTTTCTAAATCTAAATCTCCGATAAGCGTTGTTCTCGAAATTCCCGATCTATCAGAGTTAGTGTGTACCTCATTTTCTCAAGAATCATTATAATGACTAAAATTCATATTACAAGGTCACAGAATACCTTACTTCAAAGAGTATTACCAGGGAAGGTGGCAAAACGGCTAGAGAATTGAAGGTGGAGCTGAACACACTATCATCCTCACCCGATTAGATGAAGCCTTTGCCCTATGTGTGAAATTGCTCAATCTATTTACTGCTGAAGGTTAGGTTAGACAACCGCATATGTGAATTGTAGTGTATTTGGGCTAGTAGTATGCTAGGAGAGATAGATTAGGAGGTGTGTTTAAGACCTCGTTGTGTAGATTTAGTGGTTTTGAAATTGTTTTTACCCTTGAGAGGTATGAGATGAAAAAGTACCCAAAATGCCTTCTTTGGACTATTTTACGCACGACCGCTCAAGCGGCCAAAACATCCGCTCGCATAAAGACAATAAGTTTTCGAAACACGACTTAAGAAACCAAACTCACGCCCCGCTCTAGTAGCTCGGTCACGAAATGTTACCCTCTTCTCAGAGAGATTTAGACCTGCAAAGACTGGTCTTGGCAAGAAGGTTTCTCCTGGAGCGAAGATATATCACAGCGTTTCTCAGGAGTAGTTGAATTGATAATAGACTGCGTTCTTTTCAGACAAAGAAGTAAGATCACTTGTGCTTTACTGGTAACTGAAGCAGAAAGGAAACACTCATCTAACCCCGAGTAACTAGGTCTATGGGTGAAAATCTTTAAACTAGTCACACGACCGTTTTCATCAAAGCAATTCAGAGTTCTATCGCCAAATCGATAAGCAACCAATGGGTGGGAATGTTGATGTTTTTAAAGACACCACTATTTTAAGTACATCGTGATTTCTTGGAACTTCAAGAAGATACTAGAGAAATGGCTCGAGGTTCTTACAATCTCCGTGATAATTAGTTATATGTCGGATAAGTGATGAGGAATAATCGTAATGGCCAAAAGATTCGTAAGTTTCCCCAGTATTAGTACACAAAACTTTAATTGGTTAAGACCATTTTTTCTCTTTGGTACACACTAAATTTCTAACAATGGTGAACGAAGTATAAATCCTGCAACCAAGTGAGTTCACTTAACCTTTACAGATTTATGATAACTAAAATCCCACCAAATAGAGATTTGAGGTGTCACAATGAATCTACTGTAAAGACAAGTCGTTCACTCTTCACCTGTTCTTAACGATTAATAATCAACTCTCCATTACTCTATACATAATCTACTATTGGATAGTGTTAGCCCAGAATTTCAGGAACAATAACACACGATGTGTATGGATTTAATGATGTGACACCTTTTCACTTGTGTGTGATAATTAAAAAAGTAGTGAGTTTGATCTTTCCTTATGGAACCGAGTTACAGACAAAGAACTCTTCCTATTTAAAGCTTCAACAAGCTAATCCCCTTCAAGACAAAAGCACAAATAACTCTCACCCTAGGTATATTTGTTAAATCCTCTTATACATATGCCCAAAGGACTAAAAATTTTGGATAATTTCTCCTAACTAATATTGTTGGAATGAAATAAAATAGAATGATCAATTTATTTTATACATTATAAATATTCATTATTGACTAAAAAATAATTATTACCAAACAAGATTAGTACAAAATTAAGAGACATTTGTTGTAATTGAAGAGACAATACTTTATTTTAAAATTAGAAAATTGGAGAGACATGTTTCGCTAATTTTCCTTTTTATGGTAAATCAATAAATAATTGTTTTTTAGTTAATTCAGTTAAATAAAATATTGTGATGAGGGGCCATTTGTAATTTTTTAAAACGCAGGACAATCCGTATTTTAAACAAGTATGTATTTGTAATTCACCCAAAGAAAAAAAAAAAAAAAAAGTTTAGTCTGGTGATCCAGATTTGGGATCCAGATTTGTGCAATGAATTAGAGTGTATGGTGGAGATTGAATGAGTATATTATGAGATCCATATGTAGAATGAATTTGGATCACATATTGATATATTTGAGTAATTTTTTGGATAAAATTTCTAAATTTGTAGTGTTACTAAAAAAAAAATAAAAAATAAATGTATCATTGAGAAATATGACCAACACCATACGCTTTTATTTTTATTTGCACATTTTCTGTGTTTGTCTCTTTTCCCTTTGTGTTGCACTTCCATTCTCATTTTGCTCCCTCTTCTCTGTGAGAAAAAAAAAACAGGTCAGCCCAGACTTATATGGAGATAACAACACCAGACTTTTCACCTACTGGACTGTGAGTCTTCATTTTTTTCCCCAACATTCTTCTCTCAAGATTAATCTTTTGTTCATAGTTTTACCATATATATATACTCACTTTGGTTTAAAACTCACACTATAGGGGGCCCTGCACAATTTTTGATAAATTTTTTTTTTTTTTTTCTTTTTTTTTTTGGAGCTCTTTTAACATTTTTCTATGTTACAAAAAGAAAGGATTCACAAAACCCACTACATGTAAACGAACGAACTGTATCTAATTGCCTAAATAATTTTTGTATTTCAATTTTTCTATATATATATGTTTAAAAGTGAAATAAGTTGATGTGAAAAGTGAAATGGGTAAATGACAGAGTGATGCATATCAAACCACCGGGTGTTACAACCTCCTGTGTTCAGGCTTCGTTCAAATCAACAATGAAATAGCAATGGGGGCCAGCATCTTCCCTACTTCTGCTTATGGTTCTTCCCAATATGATATCAGCTTACTTGTCTGGAAGGTAACATTTTGTATATATATATATATGGTCAATAGACTTTTATATATTACCCTCTTCTTTTATTTAAATACTCAAGGAACTTCTATATAAAATAGAGTAAAAACAAATGTTCCAATCTTCCTATCTTACTATAATGGTGTGTACTTAATTATGTATAGTAGATTACACGATGATGCAGAGAATCTCTGGCATATCTCATATGCTCCTATATCCATTATTTTCTTTTTGTCTATCATTTTTCACTGTCATGTACATGTGTACATATATGATTGTAGCGGGGCCTGAGGCAGTGCGTGTGCCTAGCAATAGGAACTAGTTATTATTTAATTTTTTAGATAAATTATATTCACCTTTTCGAAATTTAGAAACAAAAATAGTTAAAGCAAAGGCATATTAGTGGTTTATATTTTTTAAAAATACCACAGCCATCACATCATTATTATTATAAATTTTGTATAAAAATTAGGTAAGAACAGAGTTTTAGTATAGAAAAAAGTTAGGGATGCAAGACAGCTAGAAAATGAAATGTATGGTGCACATTCAAATATAGTGTGATGTGAGTTATGTCCAGAATGAACTTAGTCCTCTCATTTTAATTTCTTAGTCATTTTTTTTATGAAAAAATAAGTAAAATGTTTGTGTGGCAATGATCCATATTTGTCGCTAACTGACATTTCTCATGTTTTAAAAAACACGAACATAAAAATAGTAAGTTTCACTAGGTAAACCTACAACTAATAAGTTAAAGAAAAAAGAGTAAGACCCCAGGGAGACCCCCACCACCCCCATTGAATGATGATTGGCCCATTTTTGTTTTGTTTTTTTTTTTTTTTTGGTCTTCCTCTCATTGCCCCCCACGTGGATGTGGGGGTGCTGGGAGTCACCCCCACTGGGGGTCTGGAGCACTGCTGTAAGTTAAAACACAAATAAAACTTTCTCCTAGAAATAACTTCACTTTTTGGACTGCTTTGTCTTTACTTTTCTTTGTCCCTAGCATTTCTTCTTTTGAACATCATTTTGATTTTGTTAATAATGGGTGTTGTTATTTGGTAGGACCAAAAAGAGGGTAACTGGTGGATGCAATTTGGGAATGAATATGTATTGGGTTATTGGCCAGCCTTCTTGTTTTCGTACCTTGCCGATAGTGCATCAATGATTGAGTGGGGAGGAGAGGTGGTGAACTCAGCATCAGATGGGCAACACACCACCACCCAAATGGGCAGTGGCCATTTCCCTGAAGAAGGGTTTGGCAAAGCTAGTTACTTCAGAAACATCCTGATTGTAGATGGTTCCAACAATCTAAGAGCTCCTAAAGATGTTGGCACTTTCACTGAGCAATCCAATTGCTATGATGTTCAAATTGGGAATAATGGTGATTGGGGCAACTACTTTTACTATGGTGGTCCTGGTAGAAACCCTAATTGTCCATGACCAAAGTGAAATAAAAAAAATAAAGTTGCTCTCTTTCTTATTCCATTCGTGTGAACATTCAAGGTGTCCAATTGACCACCTGTATGCTGATTTGTTTACTTCACTATTGTACACCCTTTGTTTAGGCTAGGCTAGTATACCATAAATAGTAACAACATTTGCATTTTAGTATCATCTGATATGGTAATTTACATGACACTATCACATTACTTGATGAACTTTATTTCTTATGTATATTTTACTTTGCAAGTGATATAGTGTCATGTAAAACAGTCACGCATATGATATGATACTCTAATGTGGTGTTGAAATGTGATCACATTAGCATTATTCTGGTATGAAAACATGTGAATCTTGTTGAAAGTTTTAATTTTCTTTAGGATCTCCATATGAAAAGTTGGAAGCAGAGAGGTGCTCAAAGTTTCTTCAAACCAAAAGAAATAGTTATCTTTTCATGCTTTATATGTAATTACTTTTATCCTCATCATTTTGGAGTTAGTAGGTTATTTTGAATTTGGTGAATTAGAATATTCTTATGCTGGGCATAGAAGCATAGTGTGAGATGTTGCTGTGTACAAAATGTAGTCTTTCTAACTTGTGGGACAATTTGATGGCTTTTATGTAGTCTATTGATTTTGTTTTTGAGCTAGTGAAATGGATTTCTATGAAGTGGATTATTTTAGCAAAGATGCATGAAGCTCATATATTTCACAACCTGAAAAAAAAAAAAAGAAGTAACATAAAAAATAAAAATAAAAAAGCCAAAAAAACAAAAACCAAAAACAAAAAAAAAAAATATGAAGGTATTCTGTAGACACTTGCACCTCTAGCTTTTTGTGGAGCTACTTTGCGGTGGTCAAGTATCTTTTACCAATAATATTTGAGACACTAAAAAATATATCAATCTATAGTTTGCACACGGGTCTTACCACTTGACTTGGAGCCTGCTTAATATTGTGTCTAATTAATATATTTATTGATTTTTTTATTAATATTTTTAATATTATTGATCTTTTAAATTAAATATAAAAAAAAAAAAAGTGTTAATTACTTGAAAGTCTTATTTGTAGGACTTGTTTGAGGATAAGTCCACGACAAAAATTTAACTCAGCAGATCTTGTTTTTAATTTCTTCTAATTTGTTGGACAAGTTTAGGCTTCCAGTCCAATGACTTTGGTGAAGCGCACCTATTACAAAAAAATGAGGAAATTTTTTCAATGTGTAATGCATACTGTATATAATTTTATATAAAATTATATAAGTTGAATATAAATTTGTGTATATATTTTTATGAGATTACGTAAGTAAATTCATAAAAAGTTATGTATTTTTGTATAAGATTGTATACAGTGTGCATTGCACATTGGAGCAATTCTTATCACAAAAAAATGAGTAAGGATATAAGTATCTAATTTTTTGCCAAAAATTTTACACACTCTCATATGAGCCTGGGTTTTACATGAGTCTCGTCAGGGCCGGTCCTGAACTTTTCAGGGTCCAAAGTGAACTTTCAAGTTGAGGCCCTTGATATCTCACACCAAAAAAAAAAAAAAAAAATTGTAAAAAAAAAAAAAAAAAAAAATTGTTAATAAAATAGTAAGTATTCACAATTTTTTAAAAAAATTTCTTGTATCCGCACAAAATTTGTTGAATATAATTATTAAAATTTGATTTTGTTGCTTTATTATTTAGCAAAATTCAAGTTACAAAAAATTAAAAGTAAAACAAAATATAAAGTTATAATACCAAAAATAATTTATCCAAATGCAGCAAAGTGAATTCTCATTTCTTGGCAAAGCACGATGAGAAAAATTTTGTAATGTCATTGTTGATGTATTTGTTGATAGTGGGCTCGCTCTCTTATTTCTTTCAAAGTCATTTCTCATTTTAGGGCAATTTTGGAATGCCATTGTTGGTGTATTTGTTGATAGTGGGCCCTCTCTTATTTCTTTCAGTTGCTAAGAAGAAGAAAAATTTCGGCCTTTACTTTTGGTTTGGGCCCTTTTCGGCCTTTGGTTTGGGCATTTCTAGTCATATTTTAATGTTGGATTATGTATAAGTGCGACAATATATGGGGTCCTAATTTTGGGCTATATTTTGAGGGCTCAAAGCGATTATTTTGTTGGCTTATGCCCAGAGTTGGTCCTAGGTCTCGTACCCTTGTCAAAAAGCGTAAATTTTTAAGTAAAAATTAAGAGGTGGTTTGGTAACATAGTAAATAAACAGTTTATTTGCTTATTTGTTATGAGTTATTACATTATTTATATATTTTTTTATAAAAAGTTAAAAAATTATTAAATAAACAAATTCCATACCAACTTTAAGTAACTTTAATTTTGTCGCAATTAAGTGTATTGATGAACGTCCCTAAAAGTTGATGTGGCCTTTATTTTTTTTCCTTTACGTTGTGTTTGGTTGTCGCAATTAAGTTTTTTTTTTTTTCATTTCACCTAATTTCACATACATTTTTCCTTTCCCTTTTCAAATCCCTCCACAAATCTCCCAACCAAACACCGCATTAGTATTTCAATTTTAAAACAAACACTTTTATTTTACATATACATTTTTTAAATAAAATTTATATATTTGAAATTGACTTGTTGAGATCCAAAAAAAAAAAAATTCATAATTTTTATTGGAAAATATTATAATTTTCTTACAATATGTCTTTTTTAGGGGTTCATGGAGTAACCTTTCTCATTGATTTGAAATTGAAGATTCTCAAATATATATATATATATATTATTTGGAGTAAAGGGAGTTAAAAGGAGAAAGAAAAAGAAAAGGGTTTTGAGAGAGAACAAGCCAATTGAAATTTGAAATAGAAAAGAAAGAGTTGGATGGATGGACAACGTAGTGAGGCGCAACAGTTGTTGCTATGATTAAGTCACAGTAGTAACCCCCAACCCATCCTTTTGAGACCAAAATTATTTTTTAAAAAATCAAATTTTATAGGTACGAAATTGTATTATCGCTAAAAGTATTTTTAGCGATATTTTTAAGTTTTGTTGCTAAAAGTATTTTCTTTTGACTTGTTAAGACGATTTTCCCCTGATGATAGAAATTGATCTCCCAATATTTTTTGTAATAATTTTTTTTACTTTTGAGAACGAAAAAGTTTGATTTTTAAAACTCTTATATGTTGTAGGGTATATTTTTATTTAAAATATTTAAATTATCATTAATTTCATTGTATACATTTTTTGTATAAAATTTACGTTTTTGAAATATGATTGTCAACATTTGTCAATCCAAATTTATATTAAATATAAAATAATGTGAAAAATATATATATATTTTTTGGTTGACATTTTCCTCCAAACACAAGCCACTATTGCAAAATTCCTTATAGCTACATTCACAAATATAACTTTAGTTGATGCAATAAAATTTACTTGTGTTATGGTTATTTGTTTGTGATGTAATATAATTTTTTATTTTCTAACTGGAGAAATCCTTAGTTTTTGTTGTATCCGTATCTGTCATGGTTTATTAGTTTTGTAATCAAAATGTTAATTGTCGTTCAAAATTCTTGGTTTTAAGAAATCACACAATTAAAAGGTCAAGGGTTCGAATATTCTTACTTGCATATAGATCTTATTCTATGTCTATTTGTTTAAGATTTCTTTCATGCATTGAGACTTTTTTTGTATTAATTATATGTTATCTTTGATATTCCTAATCCTTGTAATAGCATAAATGTTATGGTTATTTGTTTGTGATGTAATATAATTTTTTATTTTCTAACTGGAGAAATCTTTAGTTTTTGTTGTATCCGTATCTGTCATGGTTTATTAGTTTTGTAATGAAAATGTTAATTGTCGTTGAAAATTCTTGGCTTTAAGAAATCACACAATTAAAAGGTCAAGGGTTCGAATATTCTTACTTGCATATAGATCTTATTCTATGTCTATTTGTTTAAGATTTCTTTCATGCATTGAGATTTTTTTTGTATTAATTATATGTTATCTTTGATATTCCCAATCCTTGTAATTCCTTGTAATAGCATAAATTAATAACCATAAGAATCAATAACACAATTATGAAAATTGTCACTATATGAAAGTTGAGAAATTTTTTTTGTTTCAAAACTAATAAAATTGTGAGCTTTGCAATTGAAAATTTTTCTCAATTTTCAAAATAGAAAATTTTTTAAATTTGAATATTAATTTAATTTTTTATTATAATTTTATCATTTATTAATGAGGCTACACACAAGTTCTAATTTTTGAACTTATACTCCATTAAGTGCTAACTAAGATTTTTTAGACTTTCAAATCCCATTAAATTTTTAATAGTCGGAATTGCCATTCAAACAATAATTATTCATCATTTATGATTATCTATAAAGAAACATGATAATTTTATATTTATTTTGATTTTCAAAACTTTAAAACATCAACTTTCAAATTGAAAAAACGAAAAAAAAAAAATTTATGTGCTAAAAGAAAAAAACCTAATATGTTTTTTTTGAAAAATTGAAAAAACTGAATTATTTTTTGTGCAAAATTGAAAATTTTGTGTCTATAAAGGAGAATAATGATGAAACAGTGATATGAAAAATTGAAATAAAAAATAAAAAATAAACTTTAAAAATAAATAAAATGATAATATTCTCAGTTTTAAAATTGAAAAAAACTGATAATGTTCTCGATTTTATTGGATAGTTGAATCAAACCAACAAGTAGAAGGGCAAAAAAGTTTAATCTCATACTCTGTTTGTTTTTCATTAGTTAGTGAAACAATTATTTGAAACATTACTATGCAAAATTGATAATGTTCTTAATTTTAAAAATTAGAAGAAACTGACAATATTCTTAGTTTCACTAAATAGGATTTATTAATTCAAAAAATCTTAAATAGGACCTGAGCTACCATAATATTTGTAAATAGAACTTTTAGGTAGTTAACTCTTTATTAATGTATTATATTAAAATGAAACCCAACAAATAACAAGCATAATGAAAATTAAAGATAATAATTGTGAACAATATTTGATAAAATCCAATTTGAAACTATTATAAAAATTTTGTAATGTAAATAATTCGGAGTTATGATTCTTTATAATTTTAAGGGCGCAAACTATTGAAATTTTGGAGGTATACTTTAATTTAAAATTATCTTACTAATTCTAATATAATATACATACTTTTTAAATTTTTTGAGTCCCCTGGATCCATCCTTGTACATACATATATTATGTTATGTTATCACACATAATTCTTACACTCCATTCTGAGAAATGAAAGGGATTGATAAAAAAATTGCTCTTTTTCTCATGTTTGATTTATAAGTTAAGTAAGAAATTGTGAAAAAGAGGATTCCCTTACTGAGCTTATTTCATTTCTCATCAAAAGTGATTAGATTTGGTGAGAAACTAATTGATTAGTTATAAAATATTTATAATACTAAAATTTTCCCTTAAAATACAATGGAAGAAAAAAAAAATCACTCATATCTTGTAAATCAAAACACAAAACATGCAGCGGAATAAAATGTTTAGATCATACCTTTAGATGATAGAACCTCGTGGATAAATTACGTGCTTCCTGAATCTAGTCAATCAACCCAGCAGTGAAGTGATATTACAATATTGAATATCACCCACACAAATCACAGTGCAAATGGCTTTGATCGTTATTTTGGGAGAGAGTCAGTATCTTGGAAAAGAAAACAAACATACGCTGTTTTTTTTTCACTTCATCACCCATATCCCATATATCAGATATATAATCTATTTATCTCATTTATCCATTGGTTAAATGAGATAATATCTGATATCTATATCATCTATCCATATCATGATATGATAGATATATATCCTGAGTGGCTATCCAAATAGGTTTGAATTCAAATTCAAAACCCATTTGGATGAGGTTCAAAAGGTTCTAAGGGTCATGCCACATGGGCGCCCAATTTCTAACATCTCCCACTCGGACATGAGTTGGCATGCCACTGCCACGTCTCAATCTCAATCTCCCCAAAAAATAAACAATCTCATTCAAGCATCAGTCTCTATTTGTACAAAGAGGAGGCTTCTCTCGAAGGCTACTATCACCTCAGAGAGTCTTGCCTTAGATAGTAATTCCTGAGGCTACAATCACCTCAAATACTCTTTCTTCGAGAGGGAACGTCTCAGATATTAGGCTGCGGTAGGTCCTACCTCTGATAGTTGCCTCAAATACTTCCACCCTGGATGGCCTATTTGGATCCATCGGGTCGATCCTCATTTGACTCTCTTGTTGACCCACTTTTCTTGGGCTTTGGCTCATGTCCATTTAATCATCATTATTTTTGTAGCGATCCCAGTTTTGCCACTTCGCTGAGTATGGCGAGGATAGAGCTGCCTGGTCAGCTCGGGGGGGGGTCTAGGGGCAGCGCCTCCAAAGCAAAAATGCAAAATGCATTAGAAGTTGCTTGTTCGCTCGAGCGGCTGTTTATGCGCTCGAGCGGAGAATGTTTGGTTCCAAAAGTTTGACCTGTCTGCAAAAGTACTGGGAAAGTGTATTTGACGCTCGAGTGGGGCTTTCCATGCTCGAGTGGACCATGTTATATCAGTTCGTGAATCTGATATTTCAGATCACTTTTGTATATCTCTCTCTCTAAAAAAATTTCCTCTCCCTTCTCTTTACTTTTCCCTACGCCAAATTAGATCAAAACCTTGATTTCTCAAGATCCATTAGAGTTCTGCCATAGGTTTTTCATCAAAGTTGGTTAACTTCTCAAGGGCTTCGTTGTGTACGGTGAAGATCGAGTTTCGACACCATTGATTTTGGGGGTTTCATCTCATTTCTTCTTCAAAACTTGAGGTAGGGATTTTCTTAGAGTTATATATATATATTTTTGCAAGATCTATATGATTTTCGAAATCATCTTTCGATAGCTTTGAAAATTGATTGTTGATTTAAGAAGTTGAGCGATTTTGAAAGTGGGTTTATCTCTTGTTCTTTTAAAATGATCTTATGGGTTTTGATCTTCGTTGATTGAAGAAAAGATGATTTTGGAAAGTTTTTTTTCAAAGGATTTGAGTTGTATAGTTTTGGTGAGAAAACCTAGAATTTGGGGATTTTTTAAAAGAGATTGAAAATCCATGAATGATATTATTGTATTTATTTTGTGTGTCAAAATAAATGGATGTTTGAAAATTTTCTTATTTATATTTATATAAATAATGAATTTCAGGGAATATGAGAATTGTTGTTTATTTTTGAAATTATTGTTCAAAACGTTAAAATAGTCTTGAAATGACTAATTGTTGAGGATACTTGAGTAGAGGGAATTGTGTTATTGCTTGGATGATGAATTAGAATAAAAGTATTTATATTTATCTTGTGTTATTGGTATATCAATTCATTTGATTACATTAAACTTTGAAACTTGATTTGAAAACTTTCATTGAGAAAAGAATGTTGAGAAATAAGTTTTCATAAAATGGTTTTGGAATAAATACGTTGGCAAGTCTTAATAGGTGGTGTAGATGATATTGAACAAGTTGGCCTGATAGTCCGGGGTGAAAGACCGAAAACCTGCGCGGATAGGTGTCGAGCTGTGACAACCCTCACCTCCAATTAGTGCTAATCTGTGATTAAACATGATAAGTAACTGAAAAGAATGAATTCTTGAACTGATTGCATAAGTGTATTGTTTTGGATGCATTTTTATCTGTTTGTAATTTATCGATCTGTTCGTGTTTTTATTTCGAACTGCGAATTGAAGGTCTTATCGGTGATCGAATCAGAAATTGATTAGTATTTTATGCTAATTAGGATTCATGTGATTTTATGGTAGGTTTAATTGAAATTTGATTTGGAATGATTAAATTAGATTAAATAATGTTAAACTATTGAATCAAAGTTAATTACACTTTTGCCATACTAGTGGGCCACTTTGTTAATACATGTTTGGAGCTTAATTCATTTTTGTTACACCATCTTCTCCATTTGAGACTAAGGACTGGTTTGGGGTGTCCTAAAAAAGTGCACTTTTTGTCTTTTTAGACTAAAAAAGTTGAGAAAAAAATATGGAGGTTTGGGTTAACTTTTTGACTTTTTATGGAAAAATGTGTATTAAAAAATTGTATAAAAAAAAGTGTGCAAGAGAAGATTAGAGAGAAGGCCCAGCCGTACAACCTGCGCGTGTGAATTGGAGTAGGAAATTATTGGCTAATTTTTGGGCATTGTACTAGACGGTTTTGTTTGGCCCGTGGGGGTCATAACGGGTCCCATTTTAATAATCTGAACCGTTCAATGTGTGTAATGCGTCGAACACTATGTACCTATAAAAAATCACGTTAATCGGATATCGATAGCTATCTGATCAGATTTATTTATTTTTCAATCATAAATTATAACACCATCCATTAGTTGTACATAACTGACTTGATCATATAGTTATCGATATCTGATCAATGTGATTTTTTGCAAATATATAGTACCTGACGATTTCTACACATTGAACGGTTCAGATTGTCAAAATGGGACCCGTGATAGCCCCCATGAAACGAACAACGGTGTGTGTAAAAAGCACACCCAATCATTTCTTGTTTTCCCCACTGCCACACAGCAGCTGCACGGGTCATCAATTCCGTGTGTACTATTGTTGAAAAAAATTGATTTTTTAATTTTTTTTTTTGATGAATAGTGATATCTTTTTGGATTTTGGAGTAACTTTTTGGCTTTTTGACTTATACAGTAGATGCCAAACAAGCCCTAAAGCCGAATGAGAGAGGGCGAGTAGGAGAATTGATTTCAACAAGACTTTTAGCTTGGAGACTTGGAGAAATTGTAGATGATTTGCAAAAATTGGGCTTCCATACCTAGAATTCAAGACTTAAGGTAGGGAAATCATTTTCTTAATTGTGAATTCAAGTTGTATCTTGCATGGATCATGGAATTTGCTGATTAGAGTCAAGAATTGACTTGAAGAGTTGATTTGAGTAGCTAATTCATGCATCCATGTGCATATTCTTGAATTTTAAGGTTGTTTTTATGAGAATTTTCTCTTGCATGTTCATATTTTGGTAGAGGTCCATGAATTCACCATGTTCCTGAGCTAAATCTTACATTTGATCATGTTTTGGAACATTAGAGTTCTTGGGAACTCATGCATGTGTAATTTTTGCATTGTTCATCATGTTACATTTGTTTTTGGAGTTCAATTGGCTTCCTCTTGGGCTTGATTTCATAAATTGATCTTTGAAACATGTTGTAATATGAGTGTTCAAGTGTTTTCCAGAAAATTAGCCTAAAGGAATCGAGTTTGAAGTTATAGAAGTTGAGTTTTGTGCTTGTGGATCAATCTGGAAATTCCAGATTTTGGATCCATGCTCGAGCGAAGGACTTCACTCTCGAGCGTACACTCTGAGTACATGTACTTTTGCTTGAGCGTAGGAATTTACGCTCGAGCGTGAAATGCATATGCCTAGGAGTTCATGTGTTTTGCAATCCGCTCGAGCAAGAGAATTCACGCTCGAGCGAGGACTTGAGTCTCACGCTCAAGCGGAGGTCGAGCGTCCGTCGAGCGTGAAAATCGTGCATCCAGTACTTTTTTATGGGTTTGTAGTCCGCTCGAGCGATGTAATTCACGCTCGAGCGGAGCTCCTTTGTCTGCATGTCCGCTCGAGCGTAGATGTCACGACCCAAACCCGGCCCTATGGGTTTAGCACCGTAACCGGCCAGTAATCTGAGATTACCGAAGGCCTGCTTAACAGTAATACAGTAAAACAGAGTACAGGGCCTGGCGGAAGCCAATACAGTAAATGAATAATGTCCATTGAGCTGTGACAGTCTGTATGCCAAAAAGATTTTTCATGCATTCATACACACAAACAGTACAGTCTATACAGAATTTACAGTCACACAGTACAGGGACCTAATCCCTTGATAACAGTACAGTTAACATTCAGTCTATACAATCCATTGACAGTACAGAAGGGGAAATTGTAAAACACCCCTAAGCCTTAGCAGATAGGCTCGGAACCTCGCAGTGAGGCACAAAGGCTGGCTTGACAAAACTGGAGTCTAACCCACGCTATATATATGAGCAGTGAGCTAAAGCCCAGTGAATAACATAAAGTGTAAAGGGGTTTAGAATGAATGTCCTTACGGTAATGAAAACAGTTCAATTCAATCAGTATTTCAGTTGTTCAGTACAGTAAACAGTCATATGTGGTACATCCATTAGCATAACAATAACAGTAGGTCTTGAGAGACCGAACAGTAATGATGGCCATCAGTCAGTAAACAGTAGTGGTTCCGCGAGGGAACCGACAGAGATCTCTGTAACAGTAACAGTAACAGTAGATGCCAAGGATGCCATAGTACAGTTTGGAATATAGAACATACATTCATTCAGTAAACAATATCAGTTTAGTAAACAGTTCAGTTCAGTATTCAAAAGATAATCATTTGAACATATCTTTACACAATTGTTACTCACAGAGTTCGGGCTACAGTAAGCTAGAGCGTGTCTCCCCAGTCGCCAACCCTACACAGTTAACAGATTGAACACACTAAGCTACACAGTTGGGAAAGATAACAATCGAATCCCTAATGCCTCGGTGTGTTCTACATCTATATCCTCAATAAGATGTCTTAAACTAGGCCTAAGAATGCCTAGAATGAGATGAGGATGCAAAGATGCACATTTACAAGCAGTTTCAGAAAAACAGAATCCCGCTCGAGCGCAAGTTTCCCCGCTCGAGCGGTCATGCAACAAAGGTACACGCTCGAGCGTAAACTTTCCCGCTCGAGCGTACTGTAAAAGTACTGGATGGGTGAAATCTCCGCTCGACGCCCGCTCGAGCTTGAGACATGACTCCGCTCGAGCGCCCAGTCCTCCGCTCGAGCGGACTGTAAAACAGTGCAGAGAGATGCTGGATGCTCGGATTCCACGCTCGAGCGGCATTTCCCCCGCTCGAGCGGAAGTGCGAAATCTGGAAAACCCAGATTGCACCTCCAAGTTCAAACTCAAGTTGTTAACAACTCAAAACCGATCCTCTTGGGCTCATTTTCTGGAAAACTCTTATAAACATATAGAATATCATAGTTCAAAGCTCAATTTGAGAAATCAAAGCCCAAGGGTGTTTAATTCAAACCCAATTTCAAACCATTATCCAAGAACAATCCTCAAACATGACATGCATGCTCTTAAATCATTTTCAAAGCTTTAATGCTGTTTCAAAAGAGCTCAAACCTTCAAAAACAAGATGAACTCATGGAGTATGACCAAAAGATGGACATGCATGTGAGGTATTATGAACTACAACCTCAAAACTTCAATATATGTACATGCATGCAACAATCAAGCTACAACTCAACATCTAAACCATGTTTTGGCTCTACTCTCCATCAATTATGACATGAACCATGCAAGAATCAACTTAAAACATGAACAAGAAGACAATGGAGCTACCTTTAGTCTTGTAGTTCAAGAAGGGAGCTCAAATATGCAATCTCCTCAACAATTTCTTCAATTTCCAAACAATTCACAAGCAAAATTGAGATGAAATCAACTCCTCAAGTCTCTCTCTCTCTCTAAAGTCGGCTAGATCACCAAACAAGGTTGAGGAAATGTTGTTTTTTGGCTCAAGTATAATGAGCTCAAGGTGTAGAGGTAGTGGCCCACTCAAGGGCAAAACGGTAATTAAGTCCAACTCTTTAATTAGCTTATTTTAATCTAATTTAATCATACCTAATCAGTTTCCAGATAAATATACCATAAAATCATATTAATTATGACGGTCATAAAACATTAATCAATTCCAGATTCGGCCGCCGATAAGGCCTTCAATTAGCAGTTCAAACATAAAACATGAACAGATCAAACAAACAGTCAACAGATAAAATGCAATTCAAACAGATGTATTCATTCCATTCAGTTTCAATTTCGGTCAGTCAGTAAACAGTACTTTTAATCAGTTCCATTATCAGTCATGATCAATTCAGTTTAACAGTAATCGATGGTTATCGGCAATCAATCAGTCATTAGTCTGTAAACAGTATGAGAGTTGTTACAGTAGAAAGCCACGCTCGAGCGAGACCCCTGTTTCAGCAAAAATTTGAAAGTGTTTTAAAGTGCATTTTTGCATCCTCATTCCATCATAGGCATTCCTAGGCCATGTTTAAGGCATCTTAATGAGGATAATGTTATAGAACCACACTAGTATAATTAAGGGCTAAGTTATTAATCCCGAGTGTGTGTTCGTTCTGCAACTGTAGGGTTGGCATCCGAGGACGCTCGTTAGCTTGTCTATAGCCCAGTGCTCTGTGAGTAATAATGTTGTAAAGATACGTTCAATTATGATTATTTTCTGAATGATCAACTGTTCTGCTTACTGAAACGTTATTGTTTAATGAATGAATGTTTGTCCTATTTGTAAACTGTATTCATGGCATCTATAACAATTTACTATTACTGTATTGTTACTGCTACTTTCACAGAAATCTCTGTCGGTTCCCATGTTTGGAACTACTTAGGGATGGCAATTTGAAACCGGCCCGACGGGGATCCCCGATCCCGACCCCGATTTAAGCGGATTTTCCCCGAAAAATATCCCCGCGGGGACGGGGATGGTATTTAAAACTTAATCCCCGAACAGATTCGGGCCGGGGACGGGGATCAATTCTCCAACCCCGGCCCCGGCCTCGGCCCGACTAATCCCCGACTCTGTCCCCGCTGAGTAATTATAATATATATATATATATTATATTATTTGTTTAGGGTTACTATATATATTATAATATATATATGTATTATATTATTTGTTTAGGTGCTCTCTCTCACTCAAATCACACTCTCAGCCTCTCTCCCTCTCTCTCTCTCTCTCTCCTGTGTAGATTGAAGATCAATGGTGTTCCCTCCGATCTCACCGATGGTGTTGGCAGCAGCTTCCCCGTCCCGCGCCGATCTCCCTCCCTCCCACGACGACCTCCGTCCGACGCCGATCTCCCTCCCTCCCACGCCGACCTCCCTCCTTCCGACCTCACTGCTCCACGCCCCGATCTCTCTCCCTTCCTCTGATCTCACGCCGATCTCTCTCCCTCCCTCCGATCTGCCTCACACCAACTCTCTGCCTCCCTCAGATCGCCCTCCATTCCGTCGTTTCTACCGCTTCATCCATCAGAGCTCGGATCTGATGAAGATCAAGATGAAGAAAATGATGTGTTATGTATTTTATTTTTTATTTTTATTTTTTACATAGCTCAGATCAGATATGCCTTTCATCCAAAAATAAATAAAAAAAGGCAGATTTTTTATTTTTATTTTTTATGCAGATATGTTGATGAAGTTGTTGTTGTCAACATGTTGATGAGTGTGTGTGCTCAGATCAGATCTGATGGATGCTTATGAAGTTGTTTTTTTTTTTTTTAAATTTTAGCCGGGGAATTATCGGGGTTCGGGGTCGGGGAAATCCGATCCCCGTTAGGGGACGGGGTGGGGGTGGTGAGAGACTCCCCGTCGGGGATCGGGACCGGGGACGGGGAAATTCCTACCATCGGGGATCGGGGACGGGGAGTGTGATCCCCGGCCCCGCCCCGCCCTGTTGCCATTCCTAGAACTACTACTGTTCACTGTTATGATGGCCATTAACTGATTGTTCGGTCTGCTAAGACCTATTGTTTACTGTACTGTTATGCTATGGGATGTACCACATATGACCACTATGGTTTCTAAATGACTGCTGTAAATACTGAAAGGACATTCATTCTTAACCTCTTTATGCATATGTTATTCACCGAGCTTTAGTTCACTGTTTATATATATATGTAGGTGTCCAGACACCGGACCGGAGCTAGAAGCATCGGGTTAGCTCTTGTTTTGTCAAGCCAACTTTTGTGCCTTGCCTCGAGGTTCCAAGCTCGTTCAAGCCACAACTGTTTTGGGGTGTTCAGATTCACCCTTCTGTTTCTGTCTTGTAATAGATGAATAAGACTTGTCAGTACAACGATGGTGAAGGGATTTGGTCCCTAACCTGAATGTTTTTATGTATCTGAGATGTGTATATATGTTTGTTTATGAATGTGTCTTGTTTATAAAAAGTCTTTTCGCATTCAAACTGTCACAGCTCATTGGACATATTTTATTTACTGTTTGGCGTCTGCCAGCCCCTTACTTTGTATTATTGTTATTACTATTAAGCAGGCCTTTAGTAATCATGGATTACTGGCCGGTTACGATACTAAACCCATGGGGGCAGGTTTGGGTCGTGACACGAGCCTTCCGAATAATACTGGTAAAAAATGACAATTTGGTAGTACTTGTATAGTCTACTTATAAACAGCGACCTAGGGATTACCAGAGTCGTATTTACTATCCTTGAAATAAATTGTTAAGTTTTGAACAATTGAAATTGCATGACATCATTAGCATGATGGTTTTCAAAAGATGAAAATGTGATTTATCTTCAAAAAGAGCATATCATGGCATGTACATTTCATCTCTTGAAACTTGTATAAAATGTATATACTTTGTTAAGGATTTTCTACTGGGTATTATGCTCACCCTACGAGATTTTTGTGCAGGAAAAGATGTAGTGATGCCGCCTAACTAAAGGCGAGCAAATGTGTGTTGAGAGTACGAGACTCTCATTTTGCTGTGACTGTGTGTAAGCCAAGGACTGTATGTGTGTGAGTTTGAATAACCATTTTGTGAAACCAACCTCAAGCCTTAGGAACTTGTAAACCCTTGAGGGTATTTATTTGTTTATTTACTTGTTGTTGGATTAATGTATTGTTGCATGAGGAACTATTGTATCATGTAATGTAAGTTTGGAGATTTATATTCGCTTTTCCTTGAAAGAGCTATGATTGTTGTATTATCATTTGAATTAGAAATTTGAGGCGTTACAATTTTTCTAACCAAGGAGACTTGGGAGATTAGGTCAACACTTAGTTTCTACCCCTCTACGAAGGGAATTGAGACAACTACCTCAAATATCACTTGTAATCATCAACACTGTGGAATGAGAGTGAGTTTCCACCCCTCTACAAAAGGAATCGAGACAACTACCTCAAATATCACTTGTAATCATCAACACTTTGGAATGAGAGCAAGAATTCACCATTCTTGGTTTATGGCCATGTGGCCCACCTCTTTGTTGGTGATGTTTGTGGCCATTTTTTGCTAATGATTTGTGAAGCTAAATGTATAAGGGTGTGGGGTACTATGACCTGATAAGTATTGAATACCAAGTTCTAAGTTCAATAGGGGTTTGAGCCTCCCTCGAACTGAATTTTTTGGTATTTGTTAAATTTTATTACTTTCATATTATTTTAATTTCTATATTTATAAATAGATGAGGATGCATCTCTTATATTGTAAGATAGTTATAATTATTTTCTTAACATAGTGAAAATCACATGGGTTATAGACATAACTTTATTATGAGGTGAACCACATTATTTTTTTTGTACTTCTTGTGTGTGTTTGTTTTTTTTTTTATTTTTATGTATTTTATCTTTCTTCTTATTTGCTACTTTGTGTCTTACTAATCTTGGTTCAAAATTGTCGTTTTTCCTAACGAAGGGTAGATTGGGTAAATATATATATATATAGATTATGGACTTATCCCTTCAAAATTTAAAAATTCAAGAACCTTAATTATGAACTACTTTTAAATAAGACCTAAACTTAAACAAACTTATTCTCAAGGAAGTATCACTAATTTTTCTATTAAAAATTTAAAAAATAATGATTAAAGTATAAACAAAGTTAACTAAAAGCAAATAAACATCAAACTAAAAATTGTTTTTGAAAAATGAAAACAAACCAATCATGTATTGTGCCAAAACCCAAAAAATAACAGAACTCCAAAAAGGAACAAAACAACAACCCCTAAGGCTATAGAAAGCAACATAACCAACAATACCAAAAATGCATCAAAGATCAAAACAGAGCATCCAAAACGGGGTAGGGCTAAAACTTACTGTTACACACCCTCCCAAAGAATGTATTTTCATAGATACTACGATAAATTATATATACATTTCCTAAATTTTATTTAAAATATGAATTGCATACGTGATTTTAAAAAATGAAAAGTGTCCTTTCAAATTCATAATGGCATAAATCAATTATAAATAAACTTATTAAGTCAACTTATAATTTTTTTTAATGATATTAGAAATATATTTCAATTAACAATTTGATTATTTATTGTTGTATAGGAGAGTAATTAGGAATTTTATTTTTATTGTCAATTCTGTAAAAGAAATACTTTTGACAAGGGATATTTCTAATTTTCAAAACCATAAGGGTCAATTCTATTTTAAACAAATCTTAGGAACTATATGTGTAATTTATCCTAGATATTAACATTCTTATTAAAAAAAATACAAGAGGCTAAATATGACTAATTATTAAAAAAATGATGATACTTGAACATCCAATGATGTTTGGATAAATTAAACCACCGGTCTCTTTAGTTCGAGCAAAATTTCACTTTGGTACCCGTAGTTTTAATTGAACAATTTGATAGCTAATTTTAAATTTTGTTGTAATATTGTCCCTCCGTCATGCGTGGTCAACATTTTGAACTAAAAAAAAAAATCACGTATAAAACTAAAAAGTTCAAAATGGAACTCAAAACAAACTATAGGGACTACAAGTACTATGAATATATTACACTAGTAGTCTCTATAATTATTTTTTAATTTTACTTTGATTCCTCTAGTTTTATATATGGTCTTTTTTTGAATCAAATTCTAACTGTAAGTGACGGAGTAACCACATTATAACAAAATTGAAAGTATAAAGTTCAAATTGTTTATACTGAAACTACGTGACTAAAATGATACTTATTTTAAACTATAGGGACTAATGGTATAATTTATTCTATATATTTAGTAAAAACTTTAGTACATATAACATTGCTCCTAAAAAAAAAGTAAATTATTACATCCTCATAAATTTTATCCAAGAATGTCAATATATAATTTAAATTCACTATACACATGCAGCATAATCGACACTTCTAATCTTCACCGCACAATCTCCTTCTTGACAACATTCAAGACAATGTGCCTATTTGGCAGAGCTTAATTACAGCTTATTTCAGCTTTCAGCTTAATTTGAACTATTTTGATGTGTTTAGTTTAGCTTATAGCTTATAGTTTTTTGGAAGTCAGAAATCAGCTTATTCTTTGAGTGGGGCAGGAGATGCTTTAAGAATAAGCTGAAAGTTATAAGCTATAAGCTGTTGAGATATAAGTTATAAGCACTTTCCCACAGCTCTACCAAACAGGGCCAATAAATATGGGTCCCTTTAACCATTTCAGCTACCTCAATGCGGATAGAGGGTAGTTGTTGTGCCCCCTTTGCTGTAAGTACAACAGGGCTCACTCCGTATTGTATGTCGATAATTTGAACTGTTATTTTTAGAGAATGTTAGAGTAGAATATTCCTGTAAAAAATCATATTAATCATATATCAATCAAATTTGTATTTGTAAAAATAAAAGCTAAGTGTGCTTTTGATTATAAAATTGAATACAATTTTAATTTGATCATAGAATTATCGCAGTTTGATTAACCTAAAACCAAATTAAATTCATATCTATAAAAATAAATGCCAAGTGATTTTGATTAAAAAATTGAATACAAATATAATTTGATCATAAAATCACTGATATCTAATTAAGGTGATTTTTTAAGAAAAATATACTACTAGACATGTCCTAAAAAAGAAATTGTTTATATTATTGATATGAGAGTCGGAGTGATCCTATCATGAATGAGGATCCTCTCCTTGCAGCTCTTGTACTTGCGCCCGTTCTTGCAGGCTTTCGGGTCTACTTTTAGGCCCAATTTTGATAATCCAAACCGTTCATATTTTATGATTTATTCAGTATATCATACCTGTAAAAAATCAAGTTGATCGGATATCAGAAATTATGTGTTCGAAAAATTGAACTAAAAACTATTTTTTAAAGAATTTAATAAACAGTTTTCCGAACATATATTTTCTGATATCCGATCAACTTGATTTTTTACAGGTATGATATACTGAATAAATTATAAAATATAAACGGTTCGGATTATTAAAATTGGGCCTAAAAGTAGACCCAAAGACTTGCAAGGACGAGCGCAAATACGAGGCTGCAAGGAGAGAACCTTGGCTCCGACCCATATGGGTGTAAAATTGATCAGACTTGAGCCGGTCCACTGTCGGGCCGTGCAAGCCCCCCGCCAAAATTTGAGTCAGGCCATACAATTCATGTAAGAAAAATCTAAGCTCTCGCTCAAACCCAAACTGACTCAAAATAGGACCATGGGTTGAATCGCAGGCCGATGGGTTAAATTTACACCCCAACAAACCCACAACAGTAGCTGTTGTTAGCCAAGTGCTAGTAATGATGGTTTGAAAAAAAAGAGAATGTAGTTGACTAAGTGGTGTTTTGAGAAGTTGGTAAAAAGTTGACTTTTTGATTTTTGACTTTTTTGGTGGCTTTTTGGGCAAAAAACTGAGTTGTTTTGGGTAAAAAAGCTAACTTTTTTGGCTAAAAAATTTAAAAAGTCAAAAAATTGACTTTTTACCAATCTTCCCAAAGTGGCCCTAAGTTGCGCCCATAATTAATGATGTTTTATATTTTGCTGAGTTTCTTCAATTTTTTAGGTCTCGTTCAGAAATATATTATTTTAGTAATTTTTTAATTTTTTATGATAAAATATATAAAAAAAATATAGCCAATAATATGATAATTTATAATAATTTTTTATTTTTTAACTAAAATATATAATTGACAAATGAGACCTTAGTATAATTAAGATAAGGAGAAATGTAATTGAGCCGGTCCACGAATTAGTAATTGATGTAAGTTTTCATAAAATCTTCAAAACACAGAGGTTGTTGTTCAACTACGTCAACAACAATGCTAGGTAGGTCAAAATCTTGTGGTTTAAATGGCTCAAATCACTCAAAACGACGTCGTTTTGACAGATTTTGAATGTAAAATGATGTCGTTTTGACAAATTTAAACCATTTAAATCACAAAATTTTGAACTACCAAATATTTTCCCTAAATCAATTCCTGCCTGTCAATCCAAGATGATCGTTTTCCATTACAGCTGTAATAGGACTTTCACACACCCTCCGCACAAAGTGAGAGGAGAGAGAAAAAATAAACAAATAAACAAATAACATGTGATCACAAATTAATTAGAGGCGATAGAAATCATACAATTTGAGAGTCTCTAATATTATTCTTTCTATTATGGGTCCCTTTGACCATTCAGCTGCGTTAATCCAAGAAGATTCCTTTCAATATGGGTCCTTCACAATTTGAACCGACTCAATTGACCCGTGCTATCTACGGCTTAATTTTTTTTAGCGAAAGTCTATCTAAAATTTTGCAGGTGAGTGATTGTGTAGTACAAATTAAATTATGTAGCGTGAGATTTATGTGAGTTTAATATAAGATGTGATGGAAATTAATTTATGAATACTTTTTGAATTGATAATGGGGAGTTTGTAGTATTATTCTTTTTTTTAAGGGTAAATTATAAATATTTTATGAGATTTATTTAAAATACAGATTGTTTCATATGATTTAAAAAATTATAAATATCTCTTTGTCAGATTTTTTTTAATAAAATTAATTGATAAGATAAATTTCTAACTGTTATTCTATATAATAATAAAATTAATTGAATTATTAATTAAAATAAATATTTAATATTATTAAAAATTGTTAATTAACTTAATGATTTATAAGTAAAAGGGGCCATGTGTTATGGAATTAGAAACATCAGGAGGTGGGATGTAATTTTCAGAATCATAGGGAGCAATTCGTATTTTAAGCAAACCTCAGGTGATGTGTTTGTAATTTTTCTTTTTTTAAATAATATTTTACATATGATGTATGTGTTATAACAAGAATAATATTAATTTTAATTTAAAATTCAAGTTTGATTCTAATTATTTATTTTGAAAAACTTAATCCTATCGTTCTATAAAAGTATTCCTTGAATACTTATATATAATAGTTTTAGTTAAATTATTTATGTATTTTGATAATTTTAATCGTATCATGCTATAAAAGTCGCATCATGGTATAAAAGTATAATTATCGTATAATAATTTTATATGATATATGCTAAATTATAAGATAGTAAAATAAACACTCATTTTGATATTAAAAATAATAGTTAAATTGGAAAGAGAATTAGTAACATAAAATAAAATTTATTTATTTCTATTTCTACATATTTTTATTTTTCAAATGAATATAAAAGAAAAGTAAATAATTATGAAAAGTTTATTTAAAAAATTAAATATAAATATATTGTAGTTAGATTAAGAAGAAAATACATAAATTAATTATGTAGAATATTGATTTTTTCTTTAATACTCTTTTTGAATTATTTATAAGTATTGTATATAGATATATAAAATTTAAATTAAATATAAAAATTTCTTAATAAAAAACTTCTTCTTAAATAGAAAAATCAATATAAATTAATTATAAGATATTAATAAGGTAGAAGAAAAAATAATAAAATATCTGTAAACATTTAATAAAAAAAAATAATTCATAAAGTATTAATTCTATATGAGTTCAGATTAAGTAGAATTCTTTTACATATTAGATTTTAGCACTAATTAGGTATAAGAGTATATTATGTGGCATTTTTAAAAAGTAGGAGAGAAGATGTTAAGAGTTGACTCTTCCTAGTTAGGATCGGTAAGATACGAAATACCAAACAAATAAGAAAAATAAAACGAATCAGACAAATCACGCACACAAGAAGACAACGATTTATGTGGTTCATCTTAGAATGAAGTTACGTTCACGACTACTGCAATTTTCACTATGATCAGAAAACAATACAACACTCTCTTACAGAAAAGAGACGCTGCTTCATCTATTTATAAGTAGGTGTATATAATTAGGGCAACATTGAAGCAATAGGAAAATTACCAAAATATCCAAAAAAATTGGGAGAGGCCCCCAAAGCCCCCTATTGGGCTCAGGGTTCAGTTAACAGTATTTAACAAGATCTACAAGATTCAACAAAAAAGTGATGCAACATAAGAAAGAGCAAAAAGTGATGCAACATAAGAAAGAGAAAAAAAGAAGAGAAGAGTAATATGGCACATAAAAAAGAGAAAGAAATTGAAAATAAGCATTATTTTTAATTATATATATATATATATATATATGAATGATTCTCATCATTTCTGATTTACCATATCGTCCAAATTATTGCATGACAAGGCAACCTTCCAAGAAAGCTTCTTTAATCTATTATTTTTATTTTTTTAAAATTTGAGCCATATGTTTTAATTGGTTTTGGGAGATGTTGTTGTTGTTGTAGTTATTTATTTATTTATTTTTGAACGCGGGGGATGTTGTTTGAAGTGTTCTTTCTTTTCTGTCTTTATAATATTTTATATTTATCAATAAAATGTTGTGTGTTTTGGGTTAATTAAATAGAAAATGATATATAAATTTATTGTATAAATTTGATATATAAGTGAGATGATTCGTTGATGAGTAGAGAAAATATGAGAGAAAATGTTGCCTTAGATATACACATCACGGATTTAAAAAGTGAGTATAATTTTAAATTAATTGAACATCATAATTATATACTTGCATTGCTATTTAAATTAATCTTTATCAGGTTAAAGCATCATACATAGTTACTTTAGTAGTACCTAAATTTTTTTTTGATAAATTACATTAATCTTCATTACGATTTGAGAAAAATACAATTGGCCCCATATTTTTGACATAATTACATTTATCTCATTTTTAGTATGGTTAAAGTGATCAAAACTAATGCAAATGGTGAGTAGACACTGAAATAAACATGAAATACATATTTTTTAATAGGAAATAGAGGATAATATTATTTTTTTGTTCATACAATTAACAAATTATTAATGAAAAATGATCTAAGGTCTCGTTTGGGAACATGCTAATTTAGTAACTTTTTGACTATTTGGCTAAATTATGAGCAAAAAAAAACTAGTATGTTTGGAATGACTTTTTGACTTTTTACGAAAAGATATGCAAAAAATAGAGAGAAGAGAATCTTTGACTTTTTGGTATGGGTTGTTGGCTTTTTGATTTTTTTAGTGACTTTTTGACTAAACGGGTCGCTTCCCAAACGAGGCCTAAGTGTTATGTGAAAACGTTGATGAAGGTCAGTGTAATTATATTAAAAGTGTGGGGGTTAACAGTGTATTTTTCAAATCCCTAGGAAGGTGAATGTAATCTATCCTAATTTTATTTTTTAGGCTTCTTTTGGATTGCTAAACATAATTGTAGGCCATTTGAAACTTGTTTTCTGTCAAAAAGAAGATTTTGCTCACTCTAAAAAGTTATTAAACAAGTCAAAGAAATTAAAAATATTCAAAAAAAAAATAAAGATTAAGTTTAGTTTGATTTTTCAAAAATTATTTTTAGACGTGTTTCCTGTTTATTTTTAGAGAACTTTTTTTTTTCTTCATATTTATTTTTTTTAAAATTTTTACTTTTAGATGCACATAATTTAGATGCATCTGAAAAGTAAAATGAATACACTAAAATATGAAAAATTTTCACTGAAACAAATTAAAATTTGAACAAAAGCATGAATGTATGTATTTTTTTTTTTTTGAATTTTTATTTTTGTATGTAATCTTGATGTACCTAAAAAGTGTATGTATTTTGACTAAAATATTAAAAAAATCACTAAAACTGGATGAAACCCGCCTAAAAACAGTTTTTAAAAAATCAATTCAAATATATTTTAGTCTTTTTAAAACTAGGTTTTTTATTTGCTTATTTTTTAGGGAAATTTTTTTTAATGTCCTTAATATTAACATTTTTTTAAGATAAATGACACTATTTTTATAGTAGTTAAAATTTCTCAACATTTTCAAAAAGAAAATTCAAGTCGGAGAAATTTCAAGTTTTACAGAGATATTTCTCTGATTTCATTGAGGGACTGTAACAAATAAAAAAAATAAAAAACTTTTAAACCTCTCCTATTACACAAAGTTGGAGAGAGATGTTTCACTAATTTTTCTTATTTTTTTACCAAGAAGCTAGCTTTTTAGATAGTGTCCAAAGAAAATCATTCCAAATAAATTTCAATTTTTTTTAAAACTAGCTTCTTATTTGCTTATCTCTTACCAAGAATCTAATTTTTGTAGCGAGTGTCCAAAGGAAAAATAGGCATTTGTACAATTTTTTTGCCCCCTCAACTATAAAATCATATATTTGGATTTTGTTATTATAAAATTACATACTTTTATGGGCATTGGAGTCATAATTCAACTGATCCTTCAAGGCAAAATCCAAAATGCAAAATACAAAATGCAACAAAAAAAAAAAAAAAGGTCGCAACCACGAAAGATCCAATAATGCTGGACTGAGATTTTCTTCATTTCATATATAATGGAGGATTTATATTACATATTTAGTGGCTATGAAATAGGAAGACAAATTTATAATTAATTTAATTTAAAAAAGATTATTATATTACTGTTGAATAATGAATGGAAATCTCTCCATTACAAATATGCTACGGAGACTCCGTAGTTATTTGGTCATCTTGGACCATTATTTATCACCAATCATAAGATGACACTTGTCAATTTTTTAATCGCACTATTTCAATCAATCAATTCAAAACTATGTATGTGTGATTATTCAATACTTCCGTAATATGGACACGTGTTGCTCTATAATATTTTGATTGGTGGAGAAGCGTAAGGGCCCACAATTTATGTTGGGGATGTAGAAATAATATGAGATTAAGTAATTGGTGATTGACTTGGAGTATGATCACGTGATACTCCGGGAGTATTGAATAATTTCCCATAAGGGCACCCCCATATTTGCTCCAAGACTACCAAATGATTTTCCATTGCATTGTTGATTGCTATTTATAGAGGAATTCATGTTTGGGTATGAACTTGTAGGATAAGAAGTAGCAGAATCAGCATTGAGAGAGAGTGTATTGTGTTGATCATCATGATCACTCATGGTGTTGTTGTGGTGGTGCAGCGGTGGTTATTAGTGCTTACACTACTGTGTAATGGTGGCATAGTAAGCATTTCTGGTAATAAACTTGATGATGTTTACAAGCAGTTGAAGCAATTGAACAAGCCTGCTCTTAAATCCATCAAGGTCCTCTCTCTCTCTCTCTCTCTCTCTATATATATATATATATATTTGCATGTTTTTGTATGCATGTATGTATTGATTTTCCATTAATGTTTTGTTGTGAAAAAATACAGAGTCCAGATGGAGATATAATCGATTGTGTCCATATCTCTCATCAGCCAGCTTTTGACCATCCTTTACTCAAGAACCACACCATTCAGGTCACCTCTCTCTCTCCGTGTGCGTGTGTTGGTTTCTAATGATGTATAAAAAATAAAAATAAAAAGGGGGTAAAATTCATTTTACATCATGTGGTATTGCTCCAGAGCACTTTACCCGGATCATGAAAAAAATATTATGAGTTTGATCATAGAAGATTCTTCACCTTTGAATTACACATACAATAAAACATCATATACTAATCAAATGATGAAAAATTTTCACGATACATTTCATAATACTTTTTCATGATCCTTAACATTATTCTTTAAAAAATATGCAATTGACTTCCACGTGGTTTTAGATTAAAATGCACAATTAACATAATTAACGAAAGATGCAAAAGGACTTCTTTTTCCTCATTTCGGTACCCGTGTTTTTCTCCTTTGTTCTTCTATTAACAGAAAAAAAATCACCATTTATATGTATTCGACAGAAGCACCACCATCAATTTTAATGGAAATCTTAATTGTATTTTTATATTTAATTGAATAAAAAATATTTATGTATTGAATTTTAATGGAAGTAGCATCAAAATTTAAACTATAAATGTATACATGCATACATATATATACAAAGTTACACATATAAATGTATACATACATATATGTCTATTTATGAAAAATAACAGGTGAAAGATTTATTGTTGGTAGTAGAGAATGTTTTAATTGGTATTGGAGATTTGCGAATTAATGGGGCTGCAAATCAGTGGAGTGGAGGTCCTGTTTAATTGAATCTTTAAATCTGATCTCTTTCTAGAATATGTGTAATATTACTTCTCAGTCACCACCATTAACTCAATATTGCAACTGTCCACGTCTTCATTCTATTGATGCAAATAACCAAAAAATCAATATGAACAAATCATGGATTTGGGATGGGGAGAGTTCGCAGTGATTAGTGTGAGAGGAAATGGTTGGATGTGAGAGAGGCAGGTGGTTGAGAAAGAGGGAAGTGGATGGGGAAGTTGAGTGTATTCGGGTTTGGGTTTTGGTTTTGAAGTAGGAAGAAGATGAAGAAAATAAAGGGCAAATTTGACCTTTTACAATAGAATCTGACATTGCTTTTTTGTATTCACTATCAAAGTTAGCATGTAAATTCTATCAAGTTTGGCAGAATAAATAACGGTAAGGAAGTTAACTGCAAGATGATCAATGGGGTCTCTTCGGCTATTTACTTTGAGGTCAAACTATAAGAGGATATAATGAATTTTGTCCAAGAAAAAAAAAAAAAAACTTACTGCTGTGGTAAAGTCGATTGTTAAGTACAAGCGGTAATGCTACATTTATCTTCTTCTTTTTGTTTTTTTTTCAATAATATTAAGAATTTTAAAAAAAATATATTAGGCAGAAATGCACATCTTTTAATCATAATCATTCAAGTACGACATTGCACTAATTTTCGATTTATACCATGCATCTCATTTTTGAGATAAAATTTAGAACACAATTTCATAATATTTTCCCCTTTAATACCACGTTTAGTGTACAATCTCATATGTGAACAGTATATTAGAGAAAAACATAAATGGTGAGCCTCATTATATCAATAATATGCTGACATGTGCAAAGGGTAGAGCTACACTGGACTTCCAAAAAGGTTTAGTAATATATGTATAGTTGTATTCAAAAGTTTTGGATTATAACAAATTGAATCCGGGGAAACAAAAAAAATTAGTTTTCGGGGTTTGTATTATTGGTAAAAATAGCAATCAAATTTATACAATTCCCCCCCCCCCAAGTCTTTTAGAAAGAAAATATTATACAAACTAAATAGATTTTATAATTTTTTTACTAATTCATATGTCATGCAATAATGCATTTTAAAAACTGAAACATAATCTATCTTAATTATATTATAAGTACCACATTAGTGAGTAAAAAAAATATACGAGTTTTATTGACTATTTAATTGAAGCTACGGTATTAACATCCTAACATTTTGTTTTTGGTTGCAATTGGATTAGTTTGAATTAATTTTGTCAATAGAATGGTAAATCTATAAAATTTGGGAAATGTAACAATGTACACCTCTACAAAAAAGCAGCATAAGAAAAGTAAAAAATTTTGTGGTGAAAGGTGTGATGTGTACCCCTTAAGTTATGATTGACCAAGTTATGTTTTTTATGATAAAAATTATATTTTTTTGTGAATAACAAAATATTATAATTTTTGTATATAAAGTGTGTAACACATATACACTATTTTTAGATGTACATAATAGCCTTTCATATTAAATTTAAGGCAAACTACCCAAATAGTCCATGTAGTTTATACATTGTGTCATTTTGGTCTCTCTAATTTCAATTTGCTTGATTTTGACCTTAAATTTTGAATTTTGTATCATTTTGGTCCAATTGAAAACGGAAGTTAAGAAATTGGACGGAAAATTTGCACGTGGACAACACGTGCAGAGTTTTTAAGGGCAAAAAAGTCAATTTGCTCTCACTCGCACACCACCGGCGCAAAACATAACTTCACAATGCCGGGAAAACCAGCAAGGTAGCCATAAATTTGAACCTACCAAAACATAGCCTGAGTCGGAGTAGAACCAAACCAGTATCGGAGAAGAGGCAAGGTTATGTCGGAAAAGACAAACTTGCATCGGTTAGTCGCCAGCAAAGCCTTACCCACCCACATTGCAAATCAGTTCCAGCTACACGGCTAAACCAGTTCAATCGGCGATTCCACTTCAACAATGTCAAACAAACTGTATACATCAAATTTTCACTCAACATTTTCGCCATACCAAATAAGGAAAAATGGTTCATCGTAAAGTTGCAACAAAGATATCCACCATCAATTTTTGCTGGAAAATCGGTTCTTGACAAGGTTCTAAATATCGGCCGGTACGTTCCGTACCGGCCGGTTCGTACCGGAATATGCCACCACCGAGTCGGATACTCACCGGTATACCGGTGAGAATGAATTTCGCGTCCGTAACGGCCGATTCCCGCTACGTATCGGCTTGTATCCGATACGTGAGCGTTCCAATTCCGATATAGTCCGATTCGGCTGAAAAACGAGCAAAGCATATGGAAAAATAATTGAGGAAAGCAAGTCACATGGAAAAACAAATCACCTGGAGAAGCATCAAATCGGACCAAACCTCAAACCCAAATCAAACCCAATCGGACCAAACTCAACTCAACTCCCCAAAGTTTTCCCTCAATCGGACCAAACTCAACTCCCCAATCAAACCCAAATCCATCTTCCAGGGGCATCGATCTTGTAAAGTGTTGCAAGGAGAAGCATCGAATCGAACCCAAACCATCACCGATTTCAAGTTCCTTCATTGAAGGTTTTTCTCTCATGCTCTGTTTACATTTGTTTCGTGCTCTGCTTTTTGCTTGGGCTGAACACTTCAAATGGTTTTGCTTTTGATAGGTTTGTTTATATTATATTATGTTATATTATATTATTTTATGGTTTTGCTTCTTCAAATGGGTTTGCTGCTGTCCGGTTTGCTTTGTTTGGTTTGTTTATGTTATATTATGTTATTTTTTTTCCTCCTCAAATGGTTTGTTTATATTATATTATGTTATTCTTTTCTTTTCTTTATGGTTATTTTTTTATTTATATTATGGTATGGGATGGTTTTGCTTGGTAAGTTGCATTTGGTTTGTTTATAATTTATTTATTTTTCTAGTTAGTTGTTTATAATGTTTATAATTTGTTTGCTTGGTAAGTTGTGTTTGGTTATTTTTTTATTTATATTATGGTATGGGATGGTTTTGCTTGGTAAGTTGCATTTGGTTTGTTTATAATTTATTTATTTTTCTAGTTAGTTGTTTATAATGTTTATAATTTGTTTGCTTGGTAAGTTGTGTTTGGTTATTTTTTTATTTATATTATGGTATGGGATGGTTTTGCTTGGTAAGTTGCATTTGGTTTGTTTATAATTTATTTATTTTTCTAGTTAGTTGTTTATAATGTTTATAATTTGTTTGCTTGGTAAGTTGTGTTTGGTTATTTTTTTATTTATATTATGGTATGGGATGGTTTTGCTTGGTAAGTTGCATTTGGTTTGTTTATAATTTATTTATTTTTCTAGTTAGTTGTTTATAATGTTTATAATTTGTTTGCTTGGTAAGTTGTGTTTGGTTATTTTTTTATTTATATTATGGTATGGGATGGTTTTGCTTGGTAAGTTGCATTTGGTTTGTTTATAATTTATTTATTTTTCTAGTTAGTTGTTTATAATGTTTATAATTTGTTTGCTTGGTAAGTTGTGTTTGGTTATTTTTTTATTTATATTATGGTATGGGATGGTTTTGCTTGGTAAGTTGCATTTGGTTTGTTTATAATTTATTTATTTTTCTAGTTAGTTGTTTATAATGTTTATAATTTGTTTGCTTGGTAAGTTGTGTTTGGTTATTTTTTTATTTATATTATGGTATGGGATGGTTTTGCTTGGTAAGTTGCATTTGGTTTGTTTATAATTTATTTATTTTTCTAGTTAGTTGTTTATAATGTTTATAATTTGTTTGCTTGGTAAGTTGTGTTTGGTTATTTTTTTATTTATATTATGGTATGGGATGGTTCGGGCTTGGGCAGTGCCAAATACAATTCGGGTCGGGCTTGGGCAGACCCCCAACCCGACCGAACCCGCCCGAGTTGCACCCCTAGAAATTTCATAAACAATTGCAGTGAATAACAGGGAAGTTGAAGAAGATTATACGAAATTGACTGACTGACTGACCTTGGAGAGAGCCAAGCGTAGGGAAGTGAAGAGAGAGGTGGAGCTGTCGGCGATTCCACTCAGAGGAAGAAAAGTGGCGGAAGCGGAGGCGGAGGTGGAGGTGGTGGTGGTAGTGGACCCTGCGAGGTAGGGATGACAATGGATAACATACCTTGTGGGTATCCATGGAGACCCAACCCAAATACATACATGGATTTTTTCTTCTTTTTCTTATCCATTGGGTAGGGTAAGTGATATTTTTTAAATATCCACAGGGGATGAGTTGGGGATGGGTACCCACTAATTTCTCCATATATATATATATATATATATTTTAAGATTCACAACCAAAACTAAATATACATTCAATCTTTTTATTTATTTATTTATTTTTTTTTTTAGGTTCACAACCATTTTATTTTATTTTATTTATTTATTTTTAAGATCCACAACCAAAGCTAAATATACATTTAATCTTTTTTCTTTAATTTTCTTTTTTTTAAGGTTCACAACCTTTTTTTTTTTTTTTAAGATTCACAACCAAAGCTAAATATACCTCCAATTTTTTTTATTTTTTTTTATTTTTAAGGTTCACAACCATTTTTTTTTTTAATTTTTAAGATTCACAACCAAAGCTAAATATACATTTAATCTTTTTTCTTTAATTTTCTTTTTTTTAAGGTTCACAACCTTTTTTTTTTTTTTTAAGATTCACAACCAAAGCTAAATATACCTCCAATTTTTTTTATTTTTTTTTATTTTTAAGGTTCACAACCATTTTTTTTTTTAATTTTTAAGATTCACAACCAAAGCTAAATATACATTTAATCTTTTTTAAATTTATTTAAAAAAATTAAGGACACTGTCTAGTGTAGGTTTCGGTTTGCTTTTCTATGTTATTTTATTTTGTTGTGTATTGTAATTTTCTGAATGGTTTGCTTGTTCTGAAATTTCAATTAATGAGTATGAATCTATTTGTTTTATGTTATCATACAATTTATACAACATATATATATATATATATATATATATGAATGTATTTGAAAATAAGGAAATTGTAGAGAATCAAAACAAGCATGAGTTGTGATTGGTTAGAAATGATGGGTACATAGATTTATTTGCTAGAAAAACAAAAAGGGGATACAAAGTCATACTAAATAATTTTTTTTTAAATTAAAAGAATTTTTCTTAGTTATGAACAGATTTAACTGAAATCAGCTTGTTTCCCAATGTTATGCTTCATTTATTTAGATAGAAAATATTTTTTAATGAAAAATATTTTTTATAAAAAAAATTCAAAATATATTTTTTTATATTTGGTGGTGGTGGTGATGGAACGAAGGTGAAAGTAGAGATTGTTACATAGTGGTGGGGTGATGGCGGCAGTGATGATGTTAGTGGCTATGGTGATGGTAGTGTGACAGTGAAAGTGAGAATAGTGGTGATGGTGTTGTGAAATTAGTAAAAATTTAATTGAAAAAATATTTTTTGTTTTTTAAAAGTAACAAACAACAAAATTCGTGGGGGACTAAAGGAAGAAGATGGAGGATGGATTGGGTGTGGTAATGCATAGATATCTTAAAATGAGTGGTTCAGATTTGTTACAGGTATAATTAGATTTTGGATAAATTAAAATGAATGGTTCAAATTTGCTAAGAGAAAGACGATTTAATGTCTTAAATATCTGTGGCTAAGAGATCAACAAACAATTCCTTGTTTATGCCCTGATGCAATTTAATATGAGTCTTATAATACTTTCTTCAAGCAAACTTTTTGATTGTCTCAAAATTATATATTTGATTATTATAAAACAAACTTTTTAATTAATTAATTAATGTGTATATGATTTTGTTGTTGAACCAAATAAAATAAAATAAGATTGAATGTATATTTAGCTTTTGTTGTGAACTTTAAAAAAATAATAAATAAATAAGTTGTTAACATTAAATATATTAAAAAAGAAAGAAAAAGATTGAAGGTATATTTAGCTAAAACCTTTATAACAAAAAAAAAAAAAGGAAAAAAAAGAAGGTTATTAACATTAAATATATTAAAAAAGAAAGAAAAAAGATTGAAGGTATATTTAACTTTTGTTGTGAACCTTAAAAAAAAAATGGTTAACATTAAATATATTAAAAAAGAAAGAAAAAAAATTGAAGGTATATTTAGCTAAAACCTTTATAAAAAAAAAAAGAAAAAAGAAAAAAAAGAAGGTTGTTAACATTAAATATATCAAAAAAGAAAGAAAAAAGATTGAAGGTATATTTAACTTTTGTTGTGAACCTTAAAAAAAAAAAAAATGGTTAACATTAAATATATTAAAAAAGAAAGAAAAAAGATTGAAGGTATATTTAGTTTTTGTTGTGAACCTTAAAAAATATATATATATATATTTGTTAACATTAAATATATTAAAAAAGAAAGAAAAAAATATTGAAGGTATATTTAGCTAAAACCTTTATAAAAAAAAAAAAAAAAAAAAGAAGAAGAAGAAGAAGAAGAAGAAGAAGAAGGTTGTTAACATTAAATATATTAAAAAAGAAAGAAAAAAGATTGAAGGTATATTTAACTTTTGTTGTGAACCTTAAAAAAAAAAAATTGTTAACATTAAATATATTAAAAAAAAAAAAAAAAAGATTGAAGGTATATTTAACTTTTGTTGTGAACCTTAAAAAAAAAAAAAAAAAAAGAATGGTTGTTATCATTAAATATAAAAAATAAAAATGGGGATTAAAATGGGTTGGGAAAAATCCATACGCATTAAAAAATGGGGAGGGTAGTACCCATGGGAAATGGGGAATGGGAAAAATTTATTATAGGGGAATGGGGATGGGGAATTAATATCCACCCAATTGCCCCCCATTGCCATTCCTACTGCGAGGTTCCTTCCCCCGCCGCCGGCGCTAGTGACAGAGAGTAGAGAGACAATCGAAGAATGTATGAGAGAAGAGGAAGAGGAGTGGCGGAGGTGGTGGTGGTGGACCTTGCGAGGTTCTTTCGCCCGCCGTTGTCACCATGGAAGAAAGCTTTGGTCGATCTCGACTTCTTCAAGGCAATGGCACTGCTAGGGTCTTGAGAGAGAGAGAGAGAAGTGTAGGAAGAAACTGAAAGGGAAAGGAAAAACAAAATGCCTATTGTGCCCTTGGAAACCAATCACATGTCATTTACGAGCAAATTTTCTGTCCAATTTCTTAACTTTCGTTTTCAATTGGACCAAAATGATATAGAATTCAAAATTTAAGATTAAAATCGAACAAATTAAAATTAAAGGGACCAAAATGACATAATGTGTAAACTGTATAGACTATTTGAATAATTTGTCCTTAAGGCCTTGTTTGATTGGGGGATATGAAGATTGGGATTGGATATTATATCCGGTGGGGTCCATATATCCCATGTTTGCAATTTTTTTTTGAAAGGGATATAATATCCGGTGGGATTGTATATCCTCCCCTTGGTTGGGATATGATGTAAAAAGTCCAATTTACCATTTTGTCTATCTAACATAATATAATTTAATATATTTTTTTGAATTTAATATAATATAATTATTGAATTATTTAATTTAATATAATATAATATAATATAATATTATTTAATTTAATATAATATAATATAATATAATATTATTTAATTTAATATAATATAATATAATATAATATTATTTAATTTAATATAATATAATATAATATAATATTATTTAATTTAATATAATATAATATAATATAATATTATTTAATTTAATATAATATAATATAATATAATATTATTTAATTTAATATAATATAATATAATATAATATTATTTAATTTAATATAATATAATATAATATAATATTATTTAATTTAATATAATATAATATAATATAATATTATTTAATTTAATATAATATAATATAATATAATATTATTTAATTTAATATAATATAATATAATATAATATTATTTAATTTAATATAATATAATATAATATAATATTATTTAATTTAATATAATATAATATAATATAATATTATTTAATTTAATATAATATAATATAATATAATATTATTTAATTTAATATAATATAATATAATATAATATTATTTAATTTAATATAATATAATATAATATAATATTATTTAATTTAATATAATATAATATAATATAATATTATGAGGGCAATCTTGAAAATTACTTGTTATATCTCACAATATATTTTGTAAAACAAACATGCATAATATATATCCAATCTTATATATCAAGTCAACAAACATGACTTAAGGGATATACTATCCAATACTTATATCTTATTTATTATATATCTTGATTAAATTTTATATCATATTATATCTTTTATTTTATATCTAATGAAACAAACGGAGCCTAAATTTATATGATCTCGTATAAATTTTAATGTTTGGCGCACATGGTAACTTGTGTAACTAAAAAATTGACATGACTTTAATAACATGCCAAATGATCCATTCATTCAAACTCCTGACTACAATCACTGGACATATGAGATCATACGAAAAGGTGATACGTATAGCGTTATTGAAGGACAAGATATATGTAACTTTTTTTTTAATCAACAAGACATACACAATATTCAATGCTAGCTTTGACTTTTTAGGGACCCAAAACAAGTTTTTAATACAGGCCCTTTATACATGGAAAAAAGAAATTCTCAAAAGAAGCTTGTAATATGCACTGATATTTTAACTATGTTTTTTCACAAAAAATTTACGTCTATATATAACTATTAAAATTTTATTTAAACATATAACAAAATTAAATACCAAAATAGCCTAAATTAGAGTAGTATAGTATCCCCCAAAAATGTACAAACTATATAACAAAGTATTACTTAAACATCAACATTCTTGCATTTTTAATGGTAAGATTAATAATCAAGTTTACATAATTAAACTTATCAGCAAAATTCATTCAATTTTTTTTTATAACATAGTTGACCGAATGTAATTTTCTTTTTTCAAAAGCAATTGTAATAATTATAGTCAATATTATACATTTGATAAACAACCATACATCAAATAATTCACCACCTTAATCAAGTTTTTTGGTTTTTTTTTGTGGGCCTCTTTTAATAAGTATAATAGTTGATATTTTTTTGGGGCCTTTTGCTCAACCAATTTTTTGAGGCCCAAAACGGCTGTTTGCTCGGCTTTCTCTCAAAGCCTGCACTGACAATATTATCTGTATTTGTGGAGAAATTATTTATTATGTGACCCAAATTTGCACAAGCAAGGCTGCTCAACTATTTGTGGCGGTATCAAACAAAATTTTAAATGGAACCTTTTTGATATTTATTTTTAAATTTAAATGAAAATTAATTAAATTTTCTAATAGTAAATTTTTTATATAAATTTATTTTTTATTGTTTTCGTCTTCGTTTGTCAACTATATATTTTAACTAAAAAGTCAAAAAGTTATTATAAGTTGTCACATCACTCTTTCTATTTTTTTATATATTTTTTCGTAAAAATTTAAAAAATTACTAAAATAACATGTTACTAAACGAGTTACCAAAAAAAATTTGTTACATATTTTTTCAATTGATAATATTTTTAGTCCACTTACTAAATAATTTTACAATCAACTTTAGAGGGAAGATGTTAGGTTTCTAACGCATGACTATTTTGGGAGTCAAAATATAAATTTCATTTTATCTAGAATATTTTAGTACATGTCTTTTATATATTTAATTAAGTACAAATATGGAATGATTTAAGCATGGACCTTGTCAAGTTTATTTTTAAACTCGAACAAATTAAAAAAAAAATAAATAAATTCACCCAACCTTTTGCTTAGTAGCACGGTATATAATATTAATATACCGTATGAACTCTTGAACTGTTGTTTAACTGCCAAATGGACAGACCACTCCACCAATTCAGGCACTAATTACGGAGTTTTGGATAATATAATTAAGTACTTAAAATTGAATATATTAAGTGATAATCGGTTAAGTTTATATGATAATTATAATTGATATCACTTAAAAATTTAAGTGTTCCTTAAAATGTAAGTTAAAATTTAAGAAAATTTTAAATCATATGAAACTTATTTAATTCTAACTGAATTTATAAATACTAAATATAAATATCAATATATACTATTATAATCTCACCACCACCACTATCATGTCACCGCCGCCACCACCACCACCACCATCATGTCACCGCCGCCACCGCCACCATGCCATTGCCATCACCACCATCACAATGATCATTACCGCTATCACTACCACTACTGCTACTATCATGCTACCGCCATCACTACCACCACTGCCACTATAGCTACTACTTCCACCACCACCACCACTACCACTACCACTACGACTACCACTACTACTACCACCACGATCACAATATAAAAATTAAAATATATAATTTGAAAAAAATAAATTTCAAATATAATCTTATACATATCAAACAATTTATTTTTAGTTCAACATTTAAATTTTTATTAAACAACTTTTTAACTTAATAAATTTAGTATTCATTTTTCAATTCTTAATTTTCAATTTTCAATTTTCAATTTTCAATTTTCAGCTTTTAGCTTTCTCAAACAGCACAAGTCTTACAATTAGGGTGAAAACTTACCCATTTTTAATGTTTTTGTTTCTCAAATATGTTCCAAATATCAACTACAAGAGTCTTACTGTTCAGGCTAAAGCTTACCCATTTCTAATGTAGTGTTTTGTGCCAATAATAGATGAGGCCAAGTTACCACCCAGAAGGGCTATTTGAAGAGAACAAGGAGTCCATTCCAAAGTCTAATGAAGGAATATCAAAGTCAATTACTCAGCTATGGCACTTAAATGGAAGGTGCCCAGAAGGAACTATTCCCATTAGAAGAACAAAAAAGAGGGAAATACTCAGAGCAAGCTCTATCAAGAGTTTTGGAAGGAAGCAACATGGAACCATCCCTGAACCAACAATGCCTACTAAACCTGAACCCATCAATCTAAGTGCTCACCAGGTACAACCACTATCATATACAATCTTTGTGCATGAATATATGTAGTTAAATATGATAAACAAATGAGAGAATGAGTGAATATATATTAAGTTAAATAATAAACATATGAATATAAGGTCTTTTATATAGTGAAGGATAAGGCTTAAGTATGGTGATACAGATAACTTATCTACAGTAATAGAATAAAATCGAATCTAACCAAATCAAATCCTCTACAAATCCAATTATATATAATATTGGATATATATATATATTATTCGATAATATCATAATATATACATATAATATTGGGTTGATTTGGTAACTTGACTATTTTAGTTGGCTTTTTGACTATTTTAACATAATTAAAAAAGTTGTATTTGGAATGATAGTTGATATATTTTTTTTTGGTAAGTGACTTGATGGTTGTGAGAGAAAAAATAGAATGATTATGATTTGAATATGACATTTTATTTTATTAGCTATTTTAGCGTATTTTGTCTTTATTACCTATTTTAGCCAAAAAAACCTCCAACAACACCCCTATTCTAACTTCCCTCCTCAAACTCAAGGTGGTTGAGCAGACAACTTGTGTTTGGCAAGTAAAGCATGAAAACGTCCAGGTGGATGTGCTTTGGTGAAGATATCAGCAGTTTGATCGACATAAGAAATAAAATGAAGGTGAATAGTACCACAAACAACATGCTCATGAATAAAATGACAATCGATCTTAATGTGTTTGGTACGATCATGAAACACATCGTTGCGAGCAATTTGAATCACACTATGGTTGTCACAACAAAGGATAGTAGTGGAGGAATAAGTAATCCCCAAATCTTCGAGTAACCAGCGAAGCCATAAAATAATTCTAGCGTAATGTTTGTAAGAGCACGATAATCTCCCCCCGTTCTAGATCTGGAAACAATAGTTTGCTTCTTGCTACGTTAGGAAATGAAGGAATCATCGAGAAAGAAACAATATCTAGTGGTAGAGCGGCGATCAGTAGGATCACTTGCCCAATCGGCATCGGAATATAGGCATGCAATTCTAAGATAGAATGAGAAGAATAATGAAGCCCATGAAATAAAGTACCTTTTATGTATTGAAGGATATGAAGGACTGATTGGGTGGAGCATGAAGATGCCAAGAATTGATTGACAAGATGAACAACATAGGCGATTTCCAGTCAGGTAACACTGATGTTAGGTTTTATTTTTGGCAATCCCGTTTGACAAAACTCCTTTCAGTTGTACTTATTTTCGCACTTTTATTTTAGTGAGGCTATGAGTTTATTAGATGTGAATCCAACCCGAATCGTGCTTTGCAGAGAAGTTTGTGGTGTTAATGCATTCAAGATTGCCGCTTCGCTGACTATGACGGGGATCGAGCTGCCCAGTCAGCTCGCAGGGGTTTAGGGGACAGCGCCCCTTGCTGGGTCCGGGGCAGCGCCCATGCGGGGTCGAGGGGCAGTGCCCTCGAAGCAAAATGAAAAATTGCCTTCGAAGTTGCTTGTCTGCTCGAGCGGACATTTTCCCGCTCGAGCAGAGAACTCTTGGTCTCAGAAGTTTGATCGCCTACAAAAATATTGGATGTTGTTTTTTCCCGCTCGAGCGGAACTTTCCGCGCTCGAGCGTCGTCCCGCTCGAGCGGCCATTCCGGCGCTCGAGTGGAGATCGCAGAACAGATTTCTATAAATACGTGTTTCAGTCCAAATCTAGGTTAACGCCTCCAGATCTTCTTCTTGGTTTCTAGGTTTTATATCTGGGGCTATTTTGCTAGTTTTCTTTGATATTTCATTTAGTATTCAACTCATGGTTTAAGAAGGATACATCAAAGGATTGTTTGTTTATTCTATACAAAAGAGAGAGTTGTTCTTCAGTGGATTCTGAAGAATTCGAGCCTGAAGCTTTGGTGGATTCTAGAGTGGCTCATAGTCAAGACAATTCCGAGGTGAAGACGGGACTGGAAGAGGCACATAGGGGTTGGTTCAATTCGGGTGTGGACTCACTAGGTAATTGAGAGTATACCTGTGTAATTCCTTCATGTCTTTTTAATGGATTGTTTTGTGGCTTTTGCCCGTGATTTTTTTTATCACAATTGGAGGTATCCAATTGTGGTTTTTCCACGTAAAATCATTGTGTCGATTTGTCTTGATTGTTTGATTGTGATTGTTATTTACTGCTTAAAATTGATACATAATCACAAATCAACATCTAGGGGATTTCTAGATTTTTCAACTAAGATAGACTAGATTTCCAACTAAGTGTTGATAAAGTGTGGCATCAGAGAGAGGAATGTCGCCTAGGGGAGTGAGACGAACATTGTCTCAATAGGTGTGGAGGCAACCTTCCTATCAGTAAGACCAACACAGGTGAGTAGATCAGAGGCATACTTTTCTTGAGAGACATAGCTAAGAGAATTCCGAGGTGAAGACGGGGCTGGAAGAGGCACATAGGGGTTGGTTCAATTCTGGTGTGGACTCGCTAGGTAATTGAGAGTATACCTGTGTAATTCCTTTATGTCTTTTTAACGGATTGTTTTGTGGCTTTTGCCCGTGATTTTTTATCACAATTGGAGGTGTCGAATTGTGATTTTTTCACGTAAAATTATTGTGTCGATTTGTTTTGATTGTTTGATTGTGATTGTTATTTACTACTTAAAATTGATACATAATCACAAATCAACATCTAGGGGATTTCTAGATTTTTCAACTAAGATAGACTAGATTTCCAACTAAGTGTTGATAAAGTGTGGCATCAGAGAGAGGAATGTCGCCTAGGGGAGTGAGACGAACATTTGTCTCAATAGGTGTGGAGGCAACCTTCCTATCAGTAAGACCAACACATGTGAGTAGATCAGAGGCATACTTTGCTTGAGAGGCATAATAGCTACCAGAGTTGGAAGAGATTTCAAGACCCAAAAAATAGTTGAGAGGCTCTAGATCTTTCATCTCAAAATAACTATTGAGGGAATGTTTCAACTTAACTATACTAGTAAGGATCATGCCATCAACATAAAGAAGAAGATGAGTGGTGACATGATCAGTCTTGCGAATGAAAAAGAGCATAATCATACGCCATGATCAGTCTTGCAAACGAAGCAAAGCCAAACTGTGCAATAATGGTACTAAACTTGGAAAACCAAGCGTGAGGAGCTTGCTTGAGACCATAGAGAGCACGCCGAAGTTTACAGACCTTTTGAGAAGGATGATCATAGTTAAAAGGAGGTTACATATATACTTCTTCAATGAGATCGCCATTAAGAAAGGTATTTTTTATATCAATTTGATATAGGCCCCACTTGCGGACAACATCAACGACAATGAGACTACGAACGGGGGTAAGGTGAGGATTACAAATTTCTTTTCATAGTCAATGCTATACTCTTGAGTGAAGCCTCGAGCAACTAAGTGTGCTTTGTAGCATTCAATAGTGTTGTCAAAATGAGTTTTGATCTTGTAGACCCATTTACATCCATTAGCAGTCTTACTAGAAGGAAAGTCCATTAAATCCCATGTATGAGTTTTGGCCAAAGCCTGCAATTCATCAATCATTGCTTGCAGCCAAAAAGGATTAGAATTGGCCCTCACAGTAAGAGTGAGGTTCATGCAAAGAAAGAATAGTAGAATAACAATGATAATCATGAAGATGGAGAGGAAGTTGTTTTACCCTAGTAGAATAATGAAGAGGTGAGTCAAGATTAGAAGATGATTCAGGGGAATCAAGGGATGCATGAGGCTCATTGTGAAAGATGATGGGGGCAAAACTAGCAGGGAGAGCAGGATCCTTAGGAGGTTGAAGAAGGGAGGCACCACGGGGTCAATTGTAGGCAAGAGCATCTTTGTGGAGGTTGGAGAACATCTGTCTCAATCTCAGTAGAAAACAAATCTAGGGGAGGATTAGTGAAGAGTATAATAGTGGGATGAGGTAAGTGAAATTGAGAAAGAGATGAAAACATTTTGTGTTCCCAAAAGATGACATGGCGATAAATGCGAAGACATTTGGAAATAGGGCCTCTACACCAATATCCTTTGTGTTCAATGCCATATCACAGAAAACAACATAAACGAGAATGAGGCTCTAGTTTTGTATGTTCATGAGGTTGTAGTAACATAAAATATGCAAAACCAAAAGACTCGGAAAGTGGTGTAATCAGGATAAATACCATACAAATGCTCATAGGGAGTGTGATAACCGATAGTGGGTGTGGAAACATGGTTGATTGTAAAAACAATAGTGAGGGCAGCTTCGCTCCAAAAATTTTCAAGACAAGAAGAGAAGAGAAGAGAAGAAGGGCTCAAGTAGTATTGAGAATATGTTTGTGTTTCCATTCAGCATGTCCAGTTTGTTGAGATGTGACGGAACATGAACGATGAGGCTGAGTACCATGACTTTGTAAAAAAGAGCGAAAGTCAAAATCTTTGTCTTCCATGGTATTATCAGAACAAAAAACTTTAATTGGATAGGAAAACTGTGTTTTAACCATGTTTGAAAAATTGTAGTAAATTTGATTTAGTTTAGACCGATTTTTCATGAGAAATATCCAAATAAAACAGGAAAAATCATAAGCAAAAATGACAAAATATTGAGTCATCCATGGTTAAAGTAGGGGATGGACCCCAAATATCAGAATGGATAAGATCAAATTGAGACATGGTCACTTTTAGTAAAAGATAAAGTAGGTTGTTTTCCAAGTTGATCGGATACGCAATCTATAGTATCAGAAACAACATGCCTTAATTGACTGTTAGAAATTAAATATTTTAAATGACCAAAAGAAATGTGTCATAAACAAGAATGCCAACAATGAAAAGAAGATAAAGTGGAAGTAGAAGTAGCAGGTTGGGTGGAAGGGGGGATGTGAAGATGAATAAGTACATATAGATGTCTATGCTTACGATCATTCCAATAGTCTATCTTGTCCGGGGGTTTTGCACCAAACAACCATTAGCAAAAAAGTTTAGAGTGAGACAAAGTTCACATATTTGACCTATAGAAATGAGATTTATGGTACAAGCAGGTGTGGAAGGTGAAATTATCTCGACAGGGAAAGTGAGATAATGCGCCCAATCCTTTGCACTCTCGACCAGGGTAGGTCAGGAGGACCCTCCGACGATCAAATCAGCACACTAATCGGCCATAACACATAAGTATAAAAAAGAAATATTTATGAAGTAGAAGTTGATTAAGATTGAGTATAATTGGATCAAATAGGATTCATTAACTTGTCCTTTATGCTTTGCTTGTTTACCCATTTATAGCTGTTCTAGCTCAAATCGCATATGTCGAATCTTGTTTTGATCAAAAGGTTTTGCCCATACTTGGCTTTGGTCAAGCAACTTGTCGAGTTGCTCTTGTCCTTTATCATTGGATCTTTGCCGTATAGATGGCTTGGATGATGTTAGACATTAGTAACTAGCTCGTTGAGTATTACGTCCATAGGATCAGGTTGATCAGACGGCTCTGCCTCCTACTAAGCCCAACCTGTGCCTTAGTTTTGTCTATTTTACACTTGTTACCGTTGGATGATACCTAATCCGATGTCTCCCCTTTATTTTACAAATTTGCCTTCTAGAAGATTATCTTTTATATCTTGTTTGTCTCTTCACACGCCTTAATAGGATGCCAAGTTTCTTCCAATTGTCCTCCATGGGCTACAAGGGATGGGTTTGGGCTTACTACTTTTTGTTTTGGGCTAACGTGGTTGGGCTTGGGCCTGGGCTCATATTTTTTTCCCTCTACAATAGGTATAAGACAAACATTAGGTAAAGATAGATTAGATGTAGAAACATGACCAATATGACGTACTAACATAAGAGAGTGACACATAAGATAGATTAGATATAGAAAAGTCTGAACAATCCATGGAGTGATGTCTCAGGATGAGTGTTTTGCTTTGTTTTTTATTTTAATAAATGTAATGCCCCAAAATGTAACAACAGAATAACCCATAATATACACCATATATGCGGAAAACTAATAAGGTAACAATCTTTCATTAATTCTTTGGTAAACATTACAAAAGGTGCCACATTCATTATACATTCATAAACGCTAAATTCTGAATCTATAGCATGTGACATGTAGCCCAAAATAGAAATGAAAGGAAATACAAATATATTTATACCTTAATGGCTACATATATCCAAGATGATGCTTGGTTACGATAAAAGTGGGTCAAGCCCAAACCAAATAAAAAGCTCAAGGCTTGTACAAAAGATATTTTATAATACAAAAAACGAATGAGCCTTCAACTTCAAAATCCTCCCAAGCTAAGTACTTGGCAGAGGTATACCATCAACACTTGAAAGTTGCTTTCCACATAGGGTGATGTAAAACCCAGTAAAGAATACCTTAACATACTGTATGATGCTTAACAAAGTTATATGGTGAATGCATATGCATGTCATTTATCAAAATGTTACACTTTTCTCTTTCAAAACAATGCAATGCTATGATTATATATCAATTCATAAAATAATACTTTTTAAATCAGAAAATAGGGATGTGGGTACACAACACGGGGAATCGCTAAGTACGTGTCTGCTAGTAAGTTATACAAGCACTACCAAAGTCATTTTATTGGTACTAACTGGAAGGATACTGCGCAGGTTTCTAGACTTTCACCAAGGACACACAAGCCAACATAGATAATACCACAACCACACCTCCTAACTAGATTCACTAAGGTATTCACCCCCCATTTTCTCAAAATGATATATTTTCAATGTATAAATATGAAACAATGTTCAATGAAAAATGCATGAGTAATTGGTTTTAATTAACCTAATCCTCATACAATTCTACAATAATCAAAATTATCTTTCACCGATAGCCCAAAACAGATATCTCTACACAAAAGATAAATCTCCAAACAATAGTATAATTTCATAATCTTAATATATAAGTGCTAATACATATTCTATTTCACTCTCATCATCAAGATATGTTCACATTATCATATTCAAAAGCTCAACATCTTTCCCTTTGTTCTTAGTTCAAAAACTAATGATTTCCAACGAAACATCTATTCCTTTCAAAAACACATTTAAAGAAGACATTTTCAAGATTTCAACCCAACTTATCAATATAACCATTTCCATGACATTTCCTATGAACCCATTTGAAAACCCCTCTTTTATACTCCCAAAACTAAACCTAAATCAAACCCACGACTCCCAAATCACTACACTTTAAAGGAACACACAACAAGGCTAACAATCATACAAAAAGGTTGAAGACATCCATATCTCAAGACTAGAATGAGAGAAGAACAAGACCCAAAGTTTGACAGAGCCAAAAACTAGAACTTTTTTTATTCGAATGCTCACCTTTACAAGCTCTACACCTTTTTCCAAAACACTAAGGCGGCAAGACCAACGAATTTGAGTGTATAGGGGAGTTCAGACAAGAACTAGAGAGAGAGAGAGACAGAGAGAGTGAAGAAATATGATAAAGTTACCTTTGAGAGAAAGAGAGAGAAATCAAAAAGTGAAAGAAAAGATCTTGTCCCGTATTGATATATGCACAGACTGCTCGAGCGTCAGATACAACAGACTGCTCGAGCATCAGATACAACAAACCGCTAGAATGACCAAATCATAGCTCAAGCGCACAATGACCCCTTCCCGAAAGTTCAGACTTGAAAAGAGATAGCTTGAGCTTCAGACACAAAATACTACTCGAGCGACAAACCCATGGCTTGAGCGAAGAACACCCCACTCCTAGAAGTTTAGACTGCAAACATAGATAGTGGGAGGAACCAACGACCGCTCGAGTGAACTCAACAACAAACAGGTATAAATCCTTTTGGAATTCTAATTTCCAACCTGTTCAAAATACAAGCAAAGACTCCACACAACCAATTCCACATCATAATAAGACAATAAGGAGTATAAACAACAACAACGAATACCGAATTTCGGATCAAAAAAATATAAAAGGGTCGAGTCTTAACACGAGTCATTATAATAAAGAAATAAATAAATAGTGGCTGGAGGCTAGGGCTGATATTAGCAGGCTGGGGCTAAAGAAGGCACGATACACATTAGCATAAGTGGGCGTGACGCACAGTAGTGTTGAGAAGGAAGGCACGATACACATTAGCATAAGTGGGCGTGACGCACAGTAGTGTTGAGAAGTTGCAACTCACAATAACAAGAAGCAGGGCTAACGTGGGACACTGTTAGGGCAAGCCGGGCATAAGTCGATAACAGAGTTGATTGAGACAGAAGCTAAGAAGGCATGTGGCTTGTATAAGACAGACGAAAGTCGAAATAGAAAATGACTCAGGTAGAAGTCGAGCGTGGCAGCACGCGGCTTAGGGAAAGTCGGGTGGATGGTGCAGTGACGCGTAGGCTGGCATTAGGGGAGACTCAATAGCTAAGGCATGTGATAACACATGCTACGCATTGAATTACGCACTGAACTTATGGTAGCGCGTGTGGGCACGTGCTGTGTCAATTTTCCTTGGTTTTTCATCGTTGGACTCTTGAGAATGCAAAGAAGAGTTTGATGCATTCAGAAAGTGATTTGGACAACTTTGGTTTTTGGGCAGGTTAAAAGAATAGATATTGAGTCTATGTTTAGATGTGATGGTTGGTGATACTATGTAGGGCGCAGTGTCATGGTCGAGATCATAGTTTGTACTGTCGGATTTAAGAAAGAGGAGCAATGATTTTCACCTTTGGCTCTGATAGCATGATAAACAAATTAGAGAATGAGTGAATATGTATTAAATTAGTGGTGCTACATGCACCAATTGGTATACTAATGAATGTACCAATACATACTTGGACATTGCTACTTCAAAACTATGAACCCACCCATTATACAAATTACAAAGATCCAAAATTTCTAAAATTATGCAACATCATCCATTAATACACTAATTGGTGCATATAGTTTTATTCATATCAAATTGAATAATAAACATATAAATGTGCTTTATATAGTGAAGCACAAGGCTTAAGTATGGTAATGCAAATAACCAATCTATAGTAATAGAATGAAATTGAATCTAGCTAAATCATATCCTTTACAAATGGAATTATATATAGAATATGTACGAGCAGGAAATAATCTTCTCATATAATCCTGTTGATTAAGTTTGCACTCCTCCAAACATAGTCGTTTTACTCCTTGTAAACACAAACGTGAGCTGGCCGGCGGGGGTGTGCCGGAAACCTATTTGTGTATTTAAGTGTCAAAATTGTGGTATCTGTACATAGGTCTTGTCATGAGCTTTTATAGATCCCACCTGACACAATCCTAATAGGACTCTAACTCTCCTTACCAGAGTCCTCCTAGGAATCACACGCCCAAGGATAATGATTATCCTGATAACACCTTACTCACTACTAATTAAGTGAGATGGTTGCAACTCTTACCTCGGCTGGCACCAAACTTAACCGTGTTCACACAGCTCAATGCTACTTTAGTCAACACTGTCAGTCTTGACTTTGAGATGATGCCTTGCAGAGCTATCCTTTAGCTCTGTCCTCCTTTCACTGATACCTCGGTCCAGGATAGCTAGGTCAGGCCACTGGTAGCCCACCTCTGACTAGCCTGATGCTTAAATGATCTAGGACCGTGCTACATAAACAATTACTTCGGCCCATAGTTCGGCCCAATGTCTAAGACGAATGGTCTTAGTTTGGTAAAAACTATTCACATAAATTATCCTCTCAATTGCCCCTTAATTCCATCTGCAAAGCATGAATGAGATTATTGACTTCCAACCGTTCTGAAATAACGATTTCAGCCAAGCTAAAACTTGCTTGGCTTCTTGAAATTGCGTCGATCGCACAGCCTGTCGTCCTATAGCCTGACATCACGTCCTTACTGGGACACATGGCATGTGTTGATTTCCCCCTTGTACTATGCCAGCCGTTTCACACTGCCTAAGAATTCAAAATGTGGCACCTTTCTACCTTCATTATACAAAACTCATAATCCTCCGAACAGTTACATCCACTGTTCATCTTTTCTCTAGAAAAAACTTCTCGCACTTTTAGCTCCAAATCCTCACCCTTTTCAGTCAAGTCTTAATCCCAGTATCTGGATCGCTCGTCTTGCTCGTCTCAAGTGCAAGTGCTCCTTTTGTCGACTGGACTCTGAGTTCATGCCCTAAATTCGTAAGTTCCTCATGTCATTTTCTCTTTTCTACTGATATACTTCTGTTTATTTTTAAATGATGGTGTCTGAACACTAAAGCCTGAACGAATATCAAGAACCTTGAAACTCCATAGGTAAACCTGGAAACATACTAACTGGGACTAAGAACCAATCTAGAACTGTGTTTTTGATCCAAAATAATACTGCGACTGGAGTAAGAACCTGTTCGTGACTTTAGACCCGCCTCCAATCGGACCAGAAATCCCACGCTCACCAAACCGAGCTACAATGCTGTTCTTGCCCCTTGACCGAACTGAATTTACCTTGGTTCTCAGAACATGCTTTTAAAACTGAATCGTTTCGCTTCCTAGTACGTGCCTAACTTTTGTCGAGCTAGATTTAATTTAATTTTATTATTCAGCCCGGTTTATCACTTGGGCATAACCCCCCTTTCTATTTCCACTTTGCAGACTTGAATAAGTTGGCCAGGCACACCCTTATACTTTGCCCCTGGGCGGCTTTGGTCAACCGAGCTAACTAAAGCCACAACAGCGCCGAGTTAGGCTGTCGTGCTCACTTTAACATAGCACTTTTGTTTTTAAGTTAATGGGCAAATACCGATTTCTGGTGGACTTCCCTAGAGCCATGGCCGAATTTCGAAGAGATTACCACATTCCAGACGATGTCCACCTTTCCTTTGCCGAGCTGGATACCACGCCATGGGGCAAGTCAGGCTTTATTTCCTTTACCGTGGTGTCCATTGTAGAGGGGGGACTTCGGTTCCCCGTCCAACTCTTAATCTGTGAATTCCTTAGACAAACTAGGCTATGCCCCATTCAATTATCAACCAACACTTATAGGATCATTAACGGGATTGCCGAGCTAAATCATCGCCTTGGTCTTAATCTTAGTTCGCCGGAGCTATTCCATAAATATTTGCTCGGCTAGAATGACGACGGCTGGGTTTATTACCTTAGAGTCAGGAGAGGCCGAGAGAAAATTGTCAAGAGAACACCTGACAAAGACTTAAACGATGATGACTTTCTCTGGTGTCAAGAAATTTTAAAGACCAAGAAGCCCAAATACCGGGCTATAATATAAACTAGAATAAAGGAACAGCTGGTAAGAGTAATCCGATTTAATTTTCTTTGCTATTTAAACAACCATCGTGCTAACCCTTGTGATTATCCCTTGTGCAAATTTGAACCAGCTTAAATCCAACTACTCCTACGCCAACCAGGCCGCACTATGAGCTGCCCTCCGCTACTACAATCGAAATTGGACCGAGTTCCTAAATTTTGAACCGACCTATCAGTATAGCGGTAAGACAAAAACCATGGTTACAAATTTTCTTCTTGAATTTTCACTTGAACCATACCCAAATCTCCCCCAGATCAAACTAATTGCTCTCACTAAAGAATAAGAGATGGCCAAGAGGAGAGCCGTCTGGGCTTTGATCACCGAATAGGCATCGAACTCGAAAGCCGAGGATTAAACCTCAAAACTACAACAGGTCAAACCATGGAAACCGTTATTGCCTTGCCCTTCTCCCGGGTTGCTTCATCTCAGCCCAGCAAGAGGTCGCGCACCTTGACCTCTCAACCGCAGCAACTGTTGGACGACGAAGACGTCGAGCCACCAGAGACCGAGCTGCCTTTAAGCCAACCGCGGCAAGGGGGATGCACCCCCAGCCGTGCTAGTTCTTCTTCGGCATGGGCGCCGGCTGTGACTTTCAAAGGCCATGCTGTGACCACGACCGACTCTGTTACCGCCGAAAAAGATCACCTGCTGGCCTTTGGTTTATCCAAAAGTTTGTGCCTTCTATTTGACATGGAAAGGCATGAGAACCTGACCGAGTTGAAGGCGATTCGGTCTACCACAAGGTCAATGGTTCTGGTAAACTTTGGATTTCTCAGTAAAATTGCTAATTTTCACAATCTCTTAGTGCGGTTAGACTTATCTTTTCGTATACTGTGCAGGCCATCTAGAAAAATCACACTGCCCACCAATGTGTGATCGAATTGTGAAAAATGGATAAGGTGGCCGTCACAGAGGTCAAGACAAAAGATGCCGAGCTAAAGGTCCTGAAGGCTTCTCTGGCCGAGCTGAGTGCCAAGAATGAAAAACTTGCCGAGTAGGTTAATGCGATTAAGGCTGAGAAGCAAAAAGCTTTAGTCGAGAAAAAAGATCGGCATTTGCGTGAACTTGCCAAGCTGGAGAAGAAGAAGGACGCCAAAATAAAGGAGTTGCAGAAGAAAATAGAGAATGCGGAGGGCTGTGGTTTCACGGAAGGTGAAGAAACTTATGTCCAATAATGCGAAACTGCAAAAGACATATTCTTGAAGTGCGGCTGGAAGGCTGCGGCTGAAAAGCTTGGTCAGTCGCATGACTCCGAGGTGTTCCTGAATCCTCCTGCACATTTCATACAGGTCTATATGACGAATTACGCACATGTCATCTAGCAAAAATTCCTTCAGGTGGAAGCGGAGGAGGAGGAATAGGTCCCAGATCCAGCCGACGTTCCCCCTGCCAATACCAACCTTGGTTGCCAACTTTCATTGCCAGCTCGATCGGAATTACCCAACCAAGCCGTGCTGAATCTTGATGAAGCGGCCGAGACCGATTAAACGTGAGAAGGTGAAATTAGAGAAGTCAGGGTTGATTTGGATGCCGAGTTGGATGACCTCTTTGCCTGATTCTTTTAGTTTTCTTCCTTAATGAAAATGTAACCGGGCTATAAGCCCCCGCTCTTATACTTAATTTCTAACGAATGAAAGAAACTTTTCTTTTATTTTTTGTCATCTTTTTGTTCGGTTACAACACTTTTCCACTTTATAGTGTATCATCTTTACTGCAAGCCTAGCCGGCCTATTTTAGCTAGGCCTTTCCTTATCCTGAGATACTTATCCCGGCTAAAGAACAACTTGGGAAACTGCAAGACCTTTGTAATCGAGATTTTTGCCTCGATGCTTATGTCGGCTAAAAGAAAGATTGTTGGTCAAACCTGCTAACCTTCTTGAGCCTAGATCCTTATCTCGGCTTTAGGAAGAAGTGTTGGTCAAACCTGCCAACCTTTTTTAGCCTAGATCCTTATCTCGGCTGAAGAACGAACTAAGTGTTGGTCAAACCTGCCAACTTTCCTTAGCCTAGATCCTTATCTCAGCTTTAGGAAAAAGTGTTGGTCAAACCTGCCAATCTTCTTAAGTCTAGATCCTTATCTCGGTTGAAGAACGAACTAAGTGTTGGTCAAACCTGTCAACCTTCCTGAGTCTAGATCCTTATCCCGGCTTTAGGAAGAAGTGTTGTCAAACCTGCCAACCTTCTTGAGCCTAAATCTTTATCTCGGCTGAAGAACGAACTGAGTGTTGGTCAAACCTACCAACCTTCTTAAGCCTAGATACTTATCTCGGCTTTAGGAAGAAGTGTTGGTCAAACTTGCCAACCTTCTTGAGCCTAGATCCTTATCTCGGCTGAAGAACGAACTAAGTGTTGGTCAAACCTGCCAACTTTCCTGAGCCTAGATCCATATCTGGGCTTTAGAAAGAAGTGTTGGTCAAACCTGCCAACCTTCTTGAGCCTAGATCCTTATCTCAACTGAAGAATGAACCAAGTGTTAGTCAAACTTGCCAACTCTCTTGATTGCCCCCAGTCGGGCGAACAACTTTTACAAACAGAGGAAAGAATTTTTACCGAAAAAATGTCTACTTGTTTTATTGAAAAATGAAAATTACAAGTGTTTAAGAAAAAACTAAAAATAAAATATTCTGAGATTAGTCGTGTTCCATGGCTGTGGAATAGCTCTGCTGTCCACATCCTCCAAGTGATATGCCCATTTTCCAGCCAAACCAATCACTCTGTATGGTCCTTTCCAATTAGGTCTTAATTTGCCATCTCCAGGTATCAAGGTGTTTCCTATAACTTTGCACAGTACCCAATCTCCAATCTTGAATTGTTTAGGGTGCATCGCTTTATTGTATTTCCTGGACAATTCCTGTTGATATAAGGCAATGTGCACCAAAGCTCTCTCTCTTCTTTCTTCTGCAAGGTCGAATTCTAGGGATATGGCCTCGCCATTCAAGTCTGGATCAAAAGTTTTGCTTCTAATGGTGGGGAGGCCAATTTCTAGAGGGATTACTGCCTCCATGCCGTAAGCCAAGGAAAAAGGTGTTTCGCCAGTCGATCACCGAGGTGTGGTTCGGTAAGCCTATAAGACATGGGGAAGTTCCTTAGCCCACTTGCCTTTTGCCTTTTCCAACCTCTTTTTCAGGCCATCTAAGACTACTTTGTTGGAAGCTTCGGCCTGGCCATTGGCTTGGGGGTATGTCGGCGTAGAGTTATAGAATTTTATCTTGTATTCTTCGCAAAAATCCTTGAAGATTTTTCATCAAACTGAGTGCCGTTGTCGGATATTAGAGCCTTGGGTATTTCAAACCGGGTTATAATGTTTTGCCAGACAAACTTCTTGACGTTATTTTCTTTTATGGATGTGAGTGCTTCTGCTTCTACCCATTTTGTGAAGTAGTCCGTTGCTGCGAAAAAAAACTTTCTGTTGCCTGGCACGGTTGGGAGTGGTCCTACTATATCCAAGCCCCACATTGCGAAGGGCCACGGGCTGGTTGAAGGTAGGAGCTCTCTGGCCAGTTAATGTATTTGATGTGCGAACTTCTGACATTTCTCACACTTCTTGAAATATTTCTCTGTGTCTATTTGCATGTATGGCCACCAGTATCCTTGTGAAATTGCTCGGTAGGCCAGTGATCTTCTCCCTTGGTGGCTTTTGCAAATGTCTTCGTGTATTTCGAAAAAAAATGCCTCGACTTTGCTGGGATGGACACACTTCAAGTAAGGTCCTGTGAAGGATTTTTTTTGTACAATGCTAGTGATGGGGAAAGCTAAAATTGCTGTGACTTTACTCTAATTTTGTTGGCTTCTTTCTTTTCTTCAGGTAAGATGCCATCTTTTAAAAACACTATGATGGGATCCATCTAGGAAGGGCCTAGATCGGCTCAACATGCTTCGGCTACTTCTGGCTCTTCAATACTTGGTCTGGGTTGGAAGTCAATTAACAATGGGTGTGGGATAGATGTATTTGATATTAACACAAAACCAGCCAGTTCATCTACTTTACTATTTTCCTCTCGACTGATTTGCTCTATCCGGACCACTTCAAATTTAATGATCTCATTTTTGACCAACTCTTGATACTTGGTCATTCTATCATTCTTTGCTTCATAATCGCCTGAAATTTGGTTGACTACTAGTTGGGAGTCACTGTATACCATCAGCTCGGTGGTCTTCATACGAAATGCTGGCTTCGAGCCCACTAATAATGGTTCATACTCCGCCTCGTTGTTGGATGCTGGAAAGCCAAGGTTGATTGCCTGTTCAATGATCAAGCCTTCCGGTGAGATCAGAACTACGCCGAGTCCTGCACCATGTTTGTTGGACACTCCATCAATGAAGAGCTTCCACATCTCCCCTACAAACAACTTCCAGGAAATGGAGGGATTTGATGACGCCTTAGGATTAGAGGCGTCACCACCGATGCTATTTTCTTCAAAGTTGTTGGTCGTCGTTATGATTCGGTCCTCAATGTTTAGGACTAGACTTTTAGCTGGGTCTTTGCTTGTTGTACTATGGGTTGCTCCTTTTTCTCTTTCTGAAAGGCTGAACGGTTTGTTATGTAGTTGAGTGCCCCGCTGTGGGGGCTGTGCTATCCCTGCGGCATGTTCTTCCCTTTCCTCGGTTAAGTCAATCGGGCAAACCTGATGACTTCCTGGGGCAAATTTGGCCACGAAGTCTGCTAAAGCTTGTGCTTTTATTGCTGTTCTTGGCCAAAACTTAATGTCGAACTGCCTTAACTGCACTACCCATTTCAAAATTCGTCTAGAAAAATCTGCCCTCTTAAACAAGGCTTTTATGGGAAAGCTGTTAAAACAATCACAGTGTGGACATGGAAGTAGTGCGACAATTTTCTGGAAGCCATCATTAAAGCTGAGGCCAACTTCTCCAATGGTAAGTACCTTGTTTCGGAGCCCAATAATGTTTTTCTAACATAAAAGATAGGCAAGTGTTGTATTCCCTTAGCCCGTACCAACAATCTGCTAATTGCATGCTGGGAAACCGCTAAGTATAAAAAGAGTTCCTCCCCTGGTACTGGGGTTACCAACAATGGTGGGGAGGCCATGTATTCTTTCAGGCTTTCCAGAGCGTGGTCAGACTCATCATCCCACTCAAATTTGGCCTTTAGTGCTTGGAAGAACGGTCAACACCTATCTGACGAACGACTTATGAATCGGTTTAACGCAGCTACTAGGCCAGTGAGATACTGCACCTCCTTGACTGTGTTGGGCCTCTCAAGATCTTGGATGGCTTTGATCTGAGATGGATCAGCTTCTATACCCTGGTTGGTCACTAGAAAGCCCAAGAATTTTCCTGACCCCACGCCGAACACGCACTTGGATGCGTTCAGTCGCAGCTTGTGGGGCTTCAAAATTTGAAACATCTCATCTAGGTCCTTGAGGTGGTCCCTCCCATTCTTACTATTAACCACCATATCATCTATGTAAGCTTTCATTGTTCTGCCTAACAATGGCTCAAACATTTTCGTGATCATCCGTTGGAATGTTGCCCCCGCATTTTTTAGGCCAAAGGGCATGACCTTGTAACAATATAATCCCCTAGGAGTTGTAAATGATGTGACCTCCTGGTCCTTTTTATACATAGCGATCTGATGGTAACCGCGATACGCATCAAGACAGCTAAGTCGGTTATGCCTTGTAGTTAGGTCCACTAGTTGGTCTATTCGTGGTAGAGGAAAGTTGTCTTTTAGGCATGCTTTGATGACTGTTTTGTAGTCCACACAAACGCACCGTTTGCCATTCTTTTTTGGTACCACTGCCGTGTTGCAAATCCACTTGGGATAGTATACTTTTCTGATTGCCCCTGTTTCTAGCAGGTTTCCCACTTCTTCTGCTAGTATTTTTGCGTGATGGAGTGTCGTTCGGCGAGTTCACGGTATAATTGGTCTGACGGTTGGGTGGACATTGAGTTGATGGCGGATGAAGTTGGAGTCAAGGCCAGGCATGTCATATGGTGTCTAGGCAAACACTTTGATGTTAGAGCTTAAAAATTTCATGATCTCTATTCTTTCAGTGTTGGACAGAGACGAGCCTAGCAAAAAGAACCTCTCTAGGTGTTTTTTATCTATCCTTATTATCACGACCCAAACCCGACCCCATAGGTTTAGCTTCGTAATCGGCCAGTAATCCGTGGATTACCAAAGGCCTCTGAACAGATTAGCAAAAAGTAAGGGGCTGCGGAAGCAATTATATAGAACAGACAAGGTCCAATGAGCTGTGATAACGTATATGGGACAAAAGATTTCAAAACTTATATATATACATAAGCATGCCAGTCAAAGGACACCAATATTTACAAATATCTACAGAAGTGTACTTCCTAAGACTTGACTTTACAAACAGTCACAGAGACTAGCATAAGTACAAAAAAACAGCCATGCAACTATACTGTCATCGGAACCTTCTCGGGAGGCACAACGGTTGGTTGACAAAAATAGAATTGAAGGTCGTCAACTCTGGTCCTGGTCACATGCCGGCTCACCTACATACATAATATAAATTGTGAGCGAAGGCCCAGTAAACAATAACAGAGTAAAGGGGTTGCAATGAATGAGTCTGTACAGGTTCAGAAATCATAATTCAGTTTTGTATCAAATTCATAGTTTGCACAGATCATATACAGAAATCATGAGCCATGCTTATATTTACATGATACATCCATTAGCATTAACAGAGCAGATACAAAACAGATACAGACACGTGAAGGTTACGAATAACCAGTTCCATAAAGGAACCTCCGGATTCGGGTAATAGAGAACAGGTACGCTAAGCCCCGGTGAAGGAGCCTCCGGTACAGGTAACAGAGTGCAGACAGATTAAGTTCCATAAAGGAACCTCCGATACCGGATAACAGACAACAGATATCACATGATGCTAAGGATGTCACAAATACATATCATAAATTGGACAATCATTCATTGTACAAAATATATCGTTTCGGAAAACAGATCTTATTTTATCACACAGAAAACAGATACAGTTGAACATAACTTTACTAAGTTATTACTCACAGTTGGCCTTGAGACAGACAGATGGGGTAGATTAGTCAAACAGTACGCGGCACGTGACCTACATAACACATAACAGACACACACTTGAAACACACAATCCAATCGTACGTAATTTACTTCGTTGACTCTTAATGTGTTTGTAACCCATAATCCTCACTATGTAGTCTTAAACATGGCCTAGGAATGCCTAGGATGGAATGAGGATGTAAAAATGTCTTGGAAAACATTTTTCAAAACTTGTTGAAAACAGGGGTCTTGCTCGAGCGTGACTTTCTTCGCTCGAGCGAGCTTACCAAAACAGAGGGGTCGCTCGAGCGTAAACTCCTTCGCTCGAGCGGTCTGTAAAAATGCAAAAGTACTGGTTATTAAAAATCCCCGCTCGATACTCGCTCGAGTGTGAGACACAGCTCTTCGCTCGAGCGTAGGTCTCTTCGCTCGAGCGTTCGTCTACGTGCACCAAAAACCTGAGAGCTTGCAATCTACGCTCGAGCCAGCACTCCTTTGCTCGAGCGTAGCTCTGAACAAAAGGTGGTCGCTCGAGCGTGGAATCCTTCGCTCGAGCGAGGAAGCCAAAATATGGAATTTCCAGATTTGCCTTCAAAGCTCAAACCAAGAATTCAACACACCAAAACTCAACCTTTTGGGCCAATTTTCTGAGAAACACTTGAAAACCAACAATATAATATGTTTTGAAGATCATTTGTAAAATCAAGCCCAAAGGTGAGACAATTGAACACCAAATCCAAAGAAGTTTCAAGAATAATGCAAAAACTTAACATGCAAGTGTTCATTAGAAATCTAATGCTCTAAAACATGACCAAATGTAAGATTTGAGCTCAAAACATGGAGAATTCATGGACTATAACCCAAATATGGACATGCATGTGGGGAATTCATGAAAACATCTTCAAAACTCAAGACCAAATGTAAGATTTGAGCTCAAAACATGGTGAATTCATGGACTATAACCCAAATATGGACATGCATGTGGGGAATTCATGAAAACATCTTCAAAACTCAAGACCAAATGTAAGATTTGAGCTCAAAACATGGTGAATTCATGGACTATAACCCAAATATGGACATGCATGTGGGGAATTCATGAAAACATCTTCAAAACTCAAGACCAAATGTAAGATTTGAGCTCAAAACATGGTGAATTCATGGACTATAACCCAAATATGGACATGCATGTGGGGAATTCATGAAAACATCTTCAAAACTCAAGACCAAATGTAAGATTTGAGCTCAAAACATGGTGAATTCATGGACTATAACCCAAATATGGACATGCATGTGGGGAATTCATGAAAACATCTTCAAAACTCAAGACCAAATGTAAGATTTGAGCTCAAAACATGGTGAATTCATGGACTATAACCCAAATATGGACATGCATGTGGGGAATTCATGAAAACATCTTCAAAACTCAAGACCAAATGTAAGATTTGAGCTCAAAACATGGTGAATTCATGGACTATAACCCAAATATGGACATGCATGTGGGGAATTCATGAAAACATCTTCAAAACTCAAGACCAAATGTAAGATTTGAGCTCAAAACATGGTGAATTCATGGACTATAACCCAAATATGGACATGCATGTGGGGAATTCATGAAAACATCTTCAAAACTCAAGACCAAATGTAAGATTTGAGCTCAAAACATGGTGAATTCATGGACTATAACCCAAATATGGACATGCATGTGGGGAATTCATGAAAACATCTTCAAAACTCAAGACCAAATGTAAGATTTGAGCTCAAAACATGGTGAATTCATGGACTATAACCCAAATATGGACATGCATGTGGGGAATTCATGAAAACATCTTCAAAACTCAAGACCAAATGTAAGATTTGAGCTCAAAACATGGTGAATTCATGGACTATAACCCAAATATGGACATGCATGTGGGGAATTCATGAAAACATCTTCAAAACTCAAGACCAAATGTAAGATTTGAGCTCAAAACATGGTGAATTCATGGACTATAACCCAAATATGGACATGCATGTGGGGAATTCATGAAAACATCTTCAAAACTCAAGACCAAATGTAAGATTTGAGCTCAAAACATGGTGAATTCATGGACTATAACCCAAATATGGACATGCATGTGGGGAATTCATGAAAACATCTTCAAAACTCAAGACCAAATGTAAGATTTGAGCTCAAAACATGGTGAATTCATGGACTATAACCCAAATATGGACATGCATGTGGGGAATTCATGAAAACATCTTCAAAACTCAAGACCAAATGTAAGATTTGAGCTCAAAACATGGTGAATTCATGGACTATAACCCAAATATGGACATGCATGTGGGGAATTCATGAAAACATCTTCAAAACTCAAGACCAAATGTAAGATTTGAGCTCAAAACATGGTGAATTCATGGACTATAACCCAAATATGGACATGCATGTGGGGAATTCATGAAAACATCTTCAAAACTCAAGACCAAATGTAAGATTTGAGCTCAAAACATGGTGAATTCATGGACTATAACCCAAATATGGACATGCATGTGGGGAATTCATGAAAACATCTTCAAAACTCAAGACCAAATGTAAGATTTGAGCTCAAAACATGGTGAATTCATGGACTATAACCCAAATATGGACATGCATGTGGGGAATTCATGAAAACATCTTCAAAACTCAAGACCAAATGTAAGATTTGAGCTCAAAACATGGTGAATTCATGGACTATAACCCAAATATGGACATGCATGTGGGGAATTCATGAAAACATCTTCAAAACTCAAGACCAAATGTAAGATTTGAGCTCAAAACATGGTGAATTCATGGACTATAACCCAAATATGGACATGCATGTGGGGAATTCATGAAAACATCTTCAAAACTCAAGACCAAATGTAAGATTTGAGCTCAAAACATGGTGAATTCATGGACTATAACCCAAATATGGACATGCATGTGGGGAATTCATGAAAACATCTTCAAAACTCAAGACCAAATGTAAGATTTGAGCTCAAAACATGGTGAATTCATGGACTATAACCCAAATATGGACATGCATGTGGGGAATTCATGAAAACATCGGAGAAGTTAGGGTTGATTTGGATGCCGAGTTGGATGACCTCTTTGCCTGATTCTTTTAGTTTTCTTCCTTAATGAAAATGTAACCGGGCTATAAGCCCCCCCTCTTATACTTAATTTCTAACGAATGAAAGAAACTTTTCTTTTCTTTTTTGTCATCTTTTTGTTCGGTTACAACACTTTTCCACTTTATAGCGTATCATCTTTACTGCAAGCCTAGCCGACCTAGTTTAGCTAGGCCTTTCCTTATCCTGAGATACTTATCCCGGCTAAAGAATAACTTGGGAAACTGTCAGAGCTTTGTAATCAAGATTTTTGCCACGATGTTTATCTCAGCTAAAAGAAAGATTGTTGGTCAAACCTGCTAACCTTCTTGAGCCTAGATCCTTATCTCGGCTGAAGAGCGAACTAAGTATTGGTCAAACCTGCAAACCTTCTTGAGCCTCGACCCTTATCTCGGCTTTAGGAAGAAGTGTTGGTCAAACCTGCCAACCTTTTTGAGTCTAGATCCTTATCTCGGCTGAAGAACGAACTAAGTGTTGGTCAAACCTGCTAACTTTCCTTAGCCTAGATCCTTATCTCGGCTTTAGGAAAAAGTGTTGGTCAAACCTGCCAATCTTCTTGAGCATAGATCCTTATCTCGGTTGAAGAACGAACTAAGTGTTGGTCAAACCTGTCAACCTTCCTGAGTCTAGATCTTTATCTCGGCTTTAGGAAGAAGTGTTGTCAAACCTGCCAACCTTCTTGAGCCTAAATCTTTATCTCGGCTGAAGAACGAACTAAGTGTTGGTCAAACCTGCCAACCTTCTTGAGCCTAGATGCTTATCTCGGCTTTAGGAAGAAGTGCTGGTCAAACTTGCCAACCTTCTTGAGCCTAGACCTTTATCTTAGCTGAAGAACGAACTAAGTGTTGGTCAAACCTGCCAACTTTCCTGAGCCTAGATCCATATCTGGGCTTTAGAAAGAAGTGTTGGTCAAACCTGCCAACCTTCTTGAGCCTAGATCCTTATCTCAGTTGAAGAATGAACTAAGTGTTGGTCAAACCTGCCAACTCTCTTGATTGCCCCCAGTCAGGCGAACAACTTTTACAAACAGAGGAAAGAATTTTTACCGAAAAAATGTCTACTTGTTTTATTGAAAAACGAAAATTACAAGTGTTTAAGAAAAAGCTAAAAATAAAATATTCTGAGATTGGTCGTGTTCCATGGCTGTGGATTAGCTCTGCCGTCCACATCCTCTAAGTGATATGCCCATTTTCCAGCCAAACCAATCACTCTGTATGGTCTTTCCCAATTAGGTCTTAATTTTCCATCTCCAGGTATCAAGGTGTTTCCTATAACTTTGCGCAGTACCCAATCTCCAATCTTGAATTGTCTGGGGTGCATCACTTTATTGTATTTCCTGGACAATTCCTATTAATATGAGGCAATGTGCACCAAAGCTCTCTCTCTTCTTTCTTCTGAAAGGTTGAATTCTAGGGATATGGCCTCGCCATTCAAGTCTGGATCAAAAGTTTCGCTTCTAATGGTGGGGAGGCCAATTTCCAGAGGGATTACCGCCTCCATGCCATAAGCTAAGGGAAAAGGTGATTCGCCAGTCGATCGCCTAGGTGTGGTTCGGTAAGCCTATAAGACATGGGGAAGTTCCTCAGCCCACTTGCCTTTTTCCTTTTCCAACCTCTTTTTCAGGCCATCTCAGACTACTTTGTTGGAAGCTTCGGCCTGGCCATTGGCTTGGAGGTTTGTTGGCGTAGAGTTATAGAATTTTATCTTGTATTCTTCGCAAAAACCCTTAAAGATTTTTCATCAAACTGAATGCCATTTTCTGATATTAGAGCCTTGGGTATTTCAAACCGGGTTATAATGTTTTGCTAGACAAACTTCTTGACGTTCTTTTCTTTTATGGATGTGAGTGCTTCTGCTTCTACCCATTTTGTGAAGTAGTCCGTTGCTGCGGGAAAGAACTTTCTGTTGCCTGGCATGGTTGGGAGTGGTCCTACTATATCCAAGCCCCACATTGCAAAGGGCCATGGGCTGGTTAAAGGTAGGAGCTCTCTGGCCAGTTAATGTATTTGATGTGCGAACTTCTGACATTTCTCACACTTCTTAAAATATTTCTTTGCGTCTATTTGCATGTATGGCCACCAGTATCCTTGTGAAATTGCCCAGTAGGCCAGTGATCTTCTCCCTTGGTGGCTTCCGCAAACGTCTTCGTGTATTTCGAAAAAAAATGCCTCGACTTTGCTGGGATGGACACACTTTAAGTAAGGTCCTGTGAAGGATTTTTTTTGTACAATGCTAGTGATGGGGAAAGCCAAAATTACAGTGACTTTGCTCTAATTTTGTTGGCTTCTTTCTTTTCTTCAGGTAAGATGCCATCTTTTAAAAACACTATGATAGAATCCATCTAGGAAGGGCCTAGATTGGCGTAACATGCTTCGGCTGCTTCTGGCTCTTCAGTACTTAGTGTGGGTAGGAAGTCAATTAACAATGGGTGTGGGATAGATGTATCTGCTATTGACGCAAAACCGGCCAGCTCATCTGCTTTACTATTTTCCTCTCGACTGATTTGCTCTATCCGGACCACTTCAAATTTAATGATCTCATTTTTGACCAACTTTTGATACTTGGTCATTCTATCATTCTTTGCTTCGTAATCGCCTGAAATTTGGTTGACTACTAGTTGGGAGTCACTGCATACCATCAGCTCAGTGGTCTTCATGCGAAATGCTGAGCGAGCTTACCAAAACAGAGGGGTCGTTCAAGCGTAAACTCCTTCGCTCGAGCAGTTTGTAAAAATACAAAAGTACTGGTTGTTGAAAATCCCCGCTCGATGCTCGCTCGAGCGTGAGACACAGCTCTTCGCTTGAGCGTAGGTCTCTTCGCGCGAGCGTGCGTCTGCGTGCACCAAAAACCTGAGAGTTTGCAATCTACGCTCGAGGCAGCACTCCTTCGCTCGAGCGTAGCTCTGAACAAAAGGTGGTCGCTCGAGCGTGGAATCCTTCGCTCGAGCGAGGAAGCCAAAATCTGGAATTTCTAGATTTGCCTTCAAAGCTCAAACCAAGAATTCAACACACCAAAACTCAACCTTTTGGGCCAATTTTCGGAGAAACACTTGAAAACCAACAATATAATATGTTTTGAAGATCATTTGTAAAATCAAGCCCAAATATGAGACAATTGAACACCAAATCCAAAGAAGTTTCAAGAATAATGCAAGAACTTAACATGCAAGTGTTCATTAGAAATCTAATGCTCTAAAACATGACCAAATGTAAGATTTGAGCTCAAAACATGGAGAATTCATGGACTATAACCCAAATATGGACATGCATGTGGGGAATTCATGAAAACATCTTCAAAACTCAATAATGTGCACATGTATGCATGAATTACTTCTCAATTCAACATTTAAACCAATTCTTGACTTTAATCTTCAATTTTACCATGGACTATGCAAGGTATAACTTAAATTCACAATCAAAAAGATGATTTTCCTACCTTGGGTCTTCAATTTCAAGTATGGAGGCTCAATTATGCAATTCTTCTACAATTCCTCAAATTTCCAAGCAAAATCTTGTTGAAACTAAGTTTTTCCCATCTCCTACTCTCTCTCCCATGGTTTGGTCTCTCAATGGATGATGAAAAGATGCAACAAATGCATAAATCATTCTCAAGGTTGCCTTAGGTAATGGGCCACTCAATGGCAATTTGGTAATAAACTTAACTAATGTAATTTAACGTTATTTAATCTAATTTAATCATACCAAGTCAAATTTTAATTAAACCTATCATAAAATCACATATATTCTTACTAGTATAAAACACTAGTCAATTTCTGAATCGGTCACCGATAAGGCTTTCAATTCGCAGTTTAAAGTTAAAGATATGAATAGGTCATTTTATCACAAATAGATAGAAACACAAAAATAATGCAATACACATGCAAATTAATCCCAAATCCTACCTAAATTACCATTAAACATAATTAAGTACGGATTAACGTTAATCAGAGGTTGGGGTTATTACACTTACCTCTACCAAGTCTTCCACTACTTTTTGTTCGGCTGTTTTGCCGACGTCTACGAATAGCTTGTTGATTTCTGGCTCTTCTACCATTTGTATGAACCCTTTTGCAGCCCGGTTGTCGTTTACTGTAATGAAGCACTGTTTGGACATGATTTGGTCTCCTAAGACTTTTTCAATAATTCTGGTTTTGTTGGGGAACCATAACACCTAGTGGTAGGTCGATGCTACCGCTTGCATGGCGTGCAACCATGCTCTTCCCAAGATTATGTTATAAGTGGAAGGGACTTTCAATACCCAAAATTCTACCTGTTTTGTCATCGTTCCTGCTTGACTGGTAGAATTATCTTGCCCACCAGCCATTTTGGCATTGAGTTGAAGCCGACTAGGGGAGATGTTACGGGTGCCAAGTCTCTGTCCTCCAATTTTAGTTGCTTGAAGGTCTCGTAGTACATTATCTCGCATGGGCTCCCTTGGTCAATTAGGATCCGCTTGATGTCGAAATTCTTGACGCGCAGAGTAACCACCGGTGCATCATTGTAAGGGCTTTGTAACCTTGCTAAGTCTTTGTCAGGAAAGGTGATGACGTTCGTTGCTTTTGTTCTTTCCTTTTTCACGGTAGGTTGTGCACTTAGTACCTCTTTCATGTGCTTAACCTTTTTGATAATCCCTCTAAGTTCACATACTCGTTCAGGTTCGATGATTCCATGTATTACATTGATTATGCCTTGGGGTGGTCCATCGACTGGCATCTCATTCAGCCTGTTGCGGTCCTAGGTGGCTGGCTGTGTTCCCCTTTCAATATATTAGTCCAAGTGGCCTGCGGCCACTAACTCCTCAAGATGTTGCCTTAATGGCGTACAGTTTTGAGTTCGGTACTCCTTTTCATCGTGGAAGGTGCAATGGTACCTATCATCGTAGCCTCTATGCGCTTCTCTCAACTTGGCTGGTCGTTGAACGAAGGGTTCATCGTGTATTTTGCTAAGAATCCGATAGATAGGTTTATTGAATACTGTGGTGATAGCAGTGCGGACTCTCAACTTCCTTGCTTGGGGGTCCTTTCGGTTGGCTCGTTTGCCTTGCCCATTTTTGATCGGTTGTTCTTCTTGCCCGACCGTATTAACTTTTGCCACAGGTTTTTTGTCTGACATCACTGTTGTGCCAGTTTTTGCTTTGGAGCGAGCGATATCTTCTTCTATCCAGATGTGCTGATACACTATTTCCATTAGGGCCTCCATTGTGAGGGGCGGCATCGTCGTCATTGAATCCCTCAATTTATTGCCAGCCGGCAAACGTCGTTTGTACTGTGCGATAGCTAAGTTTGTAGGGCAGTCTCTAATTTGACTAAAAGTCTTCCAATACCAGTTATTGTAAGACCTCAATGTTTCTTTCTCGCCCATGTCTATGGACAGAAGCTGGTCAATCTCTACTGGCTTCTTGGTGGTCGTTCTAAATCTGGTCACAAATGCCTCCGCTAGTTGCGCCCATGAAGCTATGCTATCTTTTGGCAACCTTTCAAACCATGTTAAACCCAAGTCACCAAGGCTGAAAGGAAACAGGATACATATTAGAGCCTCGTTTCGTCGATATATGGCCATAACTTGGTGAAAATGGCTTAAGTGCATGTAGGGGTCTGACTTCCTCTCATAAGTAGTGAATTTGGGCTGATGGAAGCCTGAGGGTAATGGTGCGTTCTCTATCGTCGGAATGAATGGCGAGCTCTGCAACCTCGCTAACGCTTTGTCTGCTGGTTCATAGGCAAGGCGTGGTTCTGGCATTCCAGCCTCGACACTCCCATGTGTTCTGGGAGCTAACCGTTGCAGCACTGAGACTCTATAGGGGTCGCGAGCCTAAGTGTGTTCTCTTCTTTGAGCCATTTTCTATAGCACTGTACGCAGATCTGCCGACCTAGGCAACTTCGTGTGTCTAGATGTTGTTTGGTGCGAATGCGAGGGCCGATAACTGCTTCTCTCTGTATAAGACCTTTCAGTCCTCATTCTCTCAGACCTGGAGTAACAAGTCTTGGAAGTCCTTGATTGTGTGTCGCCTGTCCTGAGGCTTTTACTTTCAGCTTGTGACGGTGTGACTTGCCTGTCACGATCTTCTGAGTGGTAAGAGTGTGTGTTGCCTTTGCGCCCTCCTTTTGTGGCCACCCCCTTGCCTTTTATCTGGCGCTTCAACGTCTCCATGTCTGCCGCCATCCTCCGTATCAATTCATCTTGCTCCCTTACGCGATCCTCTAGAACCTGAGGATCCATTCTCTACCTCTGCCTGTCAGGGCTCTGAGATCGGCGACAGCTTGAGCCCTGTCTTTCTTGTGTGTCTCTCTGTGGGTTCTGTCGTCGGGGATCTAATTCTGCCATATGTGGGATAAAAGGTAAACCTTCGCGCCTCCTGCCCCCTTCCGGGGTTTGCCCATCAATAGCAGAATGTGGGAAGTCTTCATTGTGCGCCACAGATTTCAATTAAAAAGGAAACTCAATCAAAAGGTTTTGTTCTTTGTGTGACTTCCCACAGATGGCGCCAATTGTACGAGTAGGAAATAATCTTCTCGTATAATCCTGTTGATCAAGTTTGCACTCCTCCAAACGTAGTCATTTTACTCTCTGTAAACACAAATGTGAGCTAACCAGTGAGAGTGTGCCGGAAACCTCTCCGATGCTAAAGTCAGCAAAATAGACAATAGACACAAAAGCTCTGTATATTTGAGAGTCAGAATTGTGATACTTGTACATAGGTCCTGTCATGAGCTTTTATAGATCCCACCTGGCACAATCCTAGCAGGATTCCAACTCTCCTTACCAGAGTCCTCCTCAGAATTACACTCCTAAGGATAATGCCTATCCTGATAACACCCTACTCACTACTAACCAAGTGAGACGGCTGCAACTCTTACCTCAGCTGGCACCAGACTTAACCGTGCTTACACAACTCGGTGCTACTTTAGTCAACATTGTCAGTCTTGACTTTGAGTTGTCGTCCTGCAAAGCTATCCTTTAGCTCGGTCTTCCTTCCACTAATACCTTGGTCCAGGATAGCCAGGTCAAGCCACTGGTAGCCCACCTCTGACCAGCCTGTGCTTAGATGATCTAGGACCGGGCTACATAAACAATTACTTTGGCCCAATGTCTAAGACGAATGGTCTTAGTTTGGTAAAAACTATTCACATAAATTACCCTCTCAGAATATATTCTAACAAAATATTTTAGTTAAGGACAATTTGAGTGCATGGTTACTGTTGGCAAATATACAAAGTCTTTTTTTTTTTTATCAGTAAAAGAAAGGGACTTCATTGATGAAATCAACATATATTACATATGATTATACATCAATAAAATGGAAAATAAGAGCAAAGAGCATTAGAGTATAACTTTCTAATCCCAACTAGATTAGCATCAAGCAAAACACTTAGCTCATGCTAAAAGAGTCGGTGAGAAACCAGTAGTGGAAGAGGAAACAAAGCAAATAACAAGCCCCAAGTAGGCAATAAACAACAATCCTCAACACTAGCTCATTAACAGGATAGCAACAAAAAAACCAGTAGCGAGCGGTAACCAAAGTGCCCTTCCTAATTGAGATATACACATTGTTTTCTTTGTGTATGAACAGTTGGGGCTTGTTCTCTAGGCTTGTAAACTCACCACTTAAGGCCCCGCATAGATAAAGTGCCCATTTATACGTAAAACAATGTTTGGCTAATCAGATAATTGTAACTATAATTGGATTACCGACAATTATTATTATGTTTTTTTTGAGAAAAGAAAGTTCAAGTTTTTGAAGACTATATGATCTATTCATGAGACTACAATTGTCTAATTAATATGATATTCTATATAAATGATTTGTTTGGAGAACCTTACAAGGTAAACAGTTTGGATTATTGACATGGATCTGCGATTTGTTGGGAAACTCAACTAGAGAGAATCCCTTTTTTATTTTATATTTTTCTTTTAGTATTATTTTATTTTTATTTTTATTTTTTCTGTTTATGATTTTTATTTATGTTATTTTGGAGTTGTTTTAGCATGCAACAGTTGTTGTTCAAGGAGACAAGTATTATGGAACAAAGGCAACCGTGAATGTTTGGAAACCCATAGTCCAACAATCTAATGAATTTAGCTTGTCCCAGCTCTGGATCATGGCAGGTTCTTATCCTTCAGATCTCAACACTATTGAAGCTGGTTGGCAGGTACACTTTCACATTAATTTGATTATATTGTAGATTTTCTCGCTATTCTCCCTTTTGTTTCTATAACAAAAAAATACAACATATAATCTAATTTATTACTGCATTTCCCTATTTGATTAGCATCCCTATTTTTAACAAATCTCATTTTGGTCCATTCACTTTTACTAATATTCTACTTTTTATTTAGAAAAATTACACCGGAAATCTCTATATTTTAGTCTTTATGTCATTTTGGTCTTTATAGTTTCAATTAGTTTGATTTTGACTATAAGTTATGATTTTGTCAAAATTTTGTCCAATTAATTACAATTGTTAGTATTTTTTATTTTTGGTTGAAAAATGTGTACATGAGTGGCATGTATCATGTTTTTTAGGTAAAATTATAAACTTGTTTAATTTAGTGAGTTAATCTTAACAAAATCACTGATTATTTCTTTCAAAAACTTAATTGGCATTATCAATTAAACTAAATTGACACAATTTAAAATTAAATGTCAAAATTAAACTAATTGAAATGATAGTGTCCTAAATGACACAAGAGGTAAAATGCACGGATTATCCATATAATTTGCTATTTATTTATGTCCTTAAATAAATGTCGAGTGTAACACACATACCAATTTTCATTCAATGTCATTTATATCAAATAGACAAAATAATTTATTATTCTTTGACTGAAAGTATAAAGAATTAACTATTATAGATACAGATAAGAAGGCTAGATTGACATGTTGGTGAAAGTATAGAGGTGCGAAACATAATTTACCATTTATCATCTTTGCCGTGAGTGATGATCCCTACACACACCACACACACACACACAAACACACACACACACACAAAATTATCATCAAACTAAATTTAAAATATTAGTCATACACTTTACTTTTCTTTCCCATTGTTTGTGTTAGTATCTTTTCTCTTTGTGTTTCACTTCATTTCATTTATGTCTCCTCTCTATGAGGAAAAAAAAAAAAACAGGTTTTCCAAGATTTGTATGGAGATGACAACCCCAGACTTTTCACCTACTGGACTGTGAGTCTTTAATCGTTTTAATTTTTTTTTCCAGTAATGTTTCTTTTGAGTTTCTTTTTTCTCTAGGATAGTGTTAATATATATACACGTGTTTAATGGTGAAATTGGTTAATGTTAAATGACAGAGAGATGCATATCAACAAACAGGATGCTATAACCTGCGCTGCCCAGGCTTTATTCAAACCAGCAATAAAATGGCAATGGGGGGCACCATCTCCCCTATTTCTGCTTATGATGCTTCCCAGTATGAAATCAACTTCCTAGTTTGGAAGGTAACATTTTATACATTAAGGTCATGTTTGTTTGGGCGGACTGAATTAGCATTCCCATGACTAATAGTCCTAGGACTACGAATCCGTTGGATTATGTATCCTATCTTAACTAATAGTCAAGTTTAAAATAATTAGTCCGTACTTCAATTATTTAACCAAGTATCGGATTAATAATTTTATTGGACTATTAATCCAATCCCAAACTTATGTTCACCCAAAAAAACATGACCTAAGAACAATGAACTTTTACATTACCCACTGCTTTTAATTGTTTAAATATTTAAAGTACTCTTATATAAAATAGAGTAAAAACAAATATTCTAATGTTGCTCCCTTATAATGGTAGTGGAATTTCAAAATAGTAGATTATAGAAAGATTCAGAGAATCTTTGACATCACATACGCTCATACCTTTATGATATTTTTTTTAATTTTTTTTTTTACTTTTGCTTTTAGGAGGGGAGGTTTAAAGTGGTATTATATGAAAATAAATAAGTCTGTTCACTTGTGTTCTATGAAGCACCGGTACAAGTATAAGTTCTGATATTGATACGATACGAGTATGTCAATATGGTAAATTCTAAAAAATATAGGATATAAGTACAGTTTGTTATGTTTATAAAAAAAAATATATTTATTTTTAATTTGAAACAATGTAAAAATTAATTAAATAATTTAATTTGTTAAGATTCAACCTACAATTAATATTTAATATCTCGGTAAATATTATAGTGCACACCCTTTGAAGGATATGCACCATATGCACCTTATAACTAAAAAGAAAAATGACATAATTTTAATTTTTTGAATTATAATTTTAAAAAAAAAGGTCATAACTAAAGACAATATGAGGCATAACTAATGAGCCATAACTAAAATAATGTCATAACTAAAAAAGAAAATTAGTTATAACTAAAGAAGAAGATGACATAACTAGGGATGCATATGATACACCATTTTTAAAGTGTGTATATTAGAATTATCCCAAAAGTACAGGTATAAACTAAAATTAAATGTCATTATATTAAATAACTTAAAAATCATAGTTTAATTTTAAAATCATGCTACACGTTAAACCAAAAATAAAAAAGAAATATACTAAAAGGAATTTTATCTCTATAGTAAAAGAAAATATTATTTCGACTGGGGTACGGTATGGCTTGGATATATTAAGTATGTCTAGGTACGCTAAAAATTAAGCAGAAAAAAAATTTGAATACGTATTTCGTGTACATATGCAAAAGTGTCATATCAAATATTATACGCTAGTAAGTACTCAGTTCAAGTAGAACATATTTGTTGAAGTATCCATACTTCATAGCTTGTGTTCCCTCCAGCATCGAGTGTTAGTTAATTTAAAATACAATTAGAAGCTACATAAAGAAAATAAAACCCTATCGCCATGTTGTTGCATATGTTGGCCATCATATTTGTTCATTATTTGCTTCTTAGTAGTAGTGTTTAATTTGGTTAAGCCTAACTTCTTCATGTGGAATATGCAATTAAGGATACCGTTAATGAGTCCATGATGAGGATTATTGTCGTTACTTAGAACGTCTACAATAAGACTAGCATTCACTTTTAAATGATGGATTTTATTGTTTTATTCTTCAAGCTCACACATGATTTTTTTTCAGACAATTAAAAATTGATTTTTGTTCAAAATTTTAAAATATTGAAAAAGCATTACATAATTTCAAAGAAGTGTCAATGCCAAACTGACTTATTCATTTTATAACTTCTCCACTTTTTGAAATATTTTATCACTCTTTATTTATTTATTTTTTTCTCTCTTGAATAGCTTTTTGATTTTGTTCATAATGGGTGTGGTAATTTGGTAGGACACAACAAGAGGTGAATGGTGGTTGCAATTTGGGAATGAGGTCGTGGGTTACTGGCCAACCTCCTTGTTTTCATACCTTCATGACGGTGCTTCACAGATTCAGTGGGGAGGAGAGGTGCTAGACTATGCGTCAGGTGGGCAACACACCACCACCCAAATGGGGAGTGGCCATTTCCCTGAAGAAGGGTTTGGCAAAGCTAGTTACATCAAGAACATCCAGATAGTAGATGGTTCCAACAAACTAATAGCTCCTATAGGTGTTAGCACTTTGGCTGAGCAACCCAATTGCTACAATGTTCAAATTGGCAAGAATAGTGACTGGGGCAACTACATTTACTATGGTGGTCCTGGTCGAAACCCTAATTGCGAGACAACAGAATTAATTTTTTATAGCTTGCAATGCATACTGTAAATTCTTTCACAACATGCACACAAATGTCGTTATATGACATGACATGCAGATAAAGTTGTAAAAAGTAATAAATTAAACATTAATGACATATTTTAAATGTCGTATATAATTTTCTACGACATTTTTTTCATGCTATGAATAATTATACTTTCATGGCGTAATTTTACAAGCCATACAAGGTTAATTTCAACATATTTATGGCATACTATGTATGTCGTATATAATCTTTCACGATATTTTTTTTACATGTCATAAATCATTACATTTTTTACAACATAATTTTGTATGCTGTGAAAGTTATTTTTAATATATTTATGACATACTTTATATGCCGTATATAATCTTTTACAACATTTTCTTGCATGTCATAAATCATTACAATTTTCACGACATAATTTTATATGTCGTAAAAGGTTATTTTTAATATAGCCATATGCACATTGTAGGAAAATTAATTTTTAGCGGCGTTTCAAAAATGCCTCTATCAAGCCTCAAAAATGCCATCATATAGCGACATTTAAAATTTTCGTCGCTAATACAGGCCCCGTAATAACTTTACAACATTTTAAAATCGTCGCTAAAAACATTAAGCGGCGTTTTTAAAAAACGTCGCGAAAACCTTGACATCCACTACCATTTCCGCCACAAAATAACGTAAGATGTCATGATGACGTCATTTAATGGCGTTTTTTGAAAAAACGCCACTTTTTTTTTTCCCTGATTCTAAAATATAGCATAACACAAGGCCAAAGAATTTTAACTAACAAGAAAGCTTGAATATAATATGCACAATCTGTTATTTGGCAAAAAAAAAATCACAAAAAATTCAGGTCAAGTTTGGCAACTCTTAAAAAATCCAAAAAGTCAAAAAGCCACTATCCTATTTAAATCATATCATCTTATTTAAGTCACATCACCTCTCTAACACATCACTTCAAACCTAACCCAAACCCAATTCATATTTCATAAAAAGTCAAAAAGTGTACTTATTTAGTCTTCCCAAACTTTGCCTCAATCTCATTACTTGTGAGCTTCGCGATCATCTCCTCTTTGTCATCTGCAATGTTAACCCTCAGTTGGGCTCCAAACCAGGCTGGGAAATTTCCAACCCATGCTTCCGCACAAGCTTTATGTATCTGGGTCAGCCAAATAAAAAGAGGAATTTTGAGGAAATTATTCAAAACTGTCATTAACACGAAATTTTGCGTTTGACACTTACTCTTCGACATTGAAATGCTTAACCTCAAGGTCTCCATCCCAGATAAATATGTAATCATACGGTGCCACAATATCAAGATACAGAAATCATTTGGTGTACCACCTTCAAGATTTAAAGTATTTAATGTATAAGCATTATAGGGGTAGATCAACTATATGCATCATCGGAACTACCAGCAATGACATGAAGTACTCATTTCATACAATTTTGTCTGTTTTAGAGCACTGACATGAATAGCTCGTTTTGACCACTCAAACTCGTTCCATTCAGTTGTCCGACCATCATAATGAAACAGAAGTATGGTAAAGTTTTCTGAGAACTGTAGCAAAACATGGCCATTAGTGTGCATGTGCACAAAGCACACGAACAGAGAGAGAGAGAGAGAGAGACCTTTTTGGCTACTGCATCAATATTATGTCTCTGATCATAACTACTGTAAAGGTTACAAGATACTTCTGTTTGATAGTTAGGTCCTGCAAATGCCCACTTGATCAAACACCAAGCATCACATCCAACTAACTATCTAAACATCACAGTCAATGTTTCTTTATACATGTTATCAATCCATAATTTTCTTTGTGAGCAATAATTTCCCGTTAGTAAGAAAATCTAGAAGATAACTGTTACCATTCTCGTCTCATCCCAAGGCAACATAACACATTTACTACATTAGAATACTTCCATTTTCACCCTCCTAATCTTAGTGATTATTTTTAGCATATATGCTGTAAACCAGAAGACGCAAGTGCTGCAAAAACTGTTCCAAACAATTCCACCTTACAATTTAAGCTGTGTGAAATTTTCTAGTCCTAAATAAAAAGACTTGTATCTCATCAAACAAGAGAACCATCATGCACACAAAACAAAAAAAAAAAAAAAAAAAAAAAAAAAAAAAAAAAAAAAAAAGAAGAAGAAGAAGAAGAAGAAGCAGCAGCGTCAAAAGAAAAATAGTGAGGAATTAATATTAAGGTGAGTTATATAATATATTGAGTCACTATAATATATTTTACGTCTATTTTGAGTTACTATAATTTATTTCACATAAGTTGTGTTTTATAAATTATATTACTATGTTAATTACATGGATTACTTTCTGAACTCTATTTGCTTAAATTAAAATCCATGGATATGTGGTTTGATTGAAGAAAGTATTTAACAATGATTTTATAAGTATCATGAGAGTCTCATGTCTTGGGAGACTTAAATAAACCATTGTTTCCTGATTGGTCACCTTGTGGCCCTTTGTCTGTTATGGATTCATTGACACTCTGATTTCTGGTGTGGAGCAAAGTGTTGTACGGAGCTAAGTGTTATACTATTGTGAGAGCCACCTCTAGAGTTCGTACGAGCCACCTCTTGAGCCCATACATCTGTTCTATTCCGTTCGGTATTGTGGTTATAATTATTTTGTATTATATGTTAAATAATTTCAATATTATATATTTTGTATTTTAATATCAAGTTCTGTTTAGCCACTAATTATTCATGGTGATTTTTATGCCCTTATACTCTTAGTATAATATTTCTCACTCTATCATGTGTTTATAGTTGTTTACCACTTTCAGGTGACGTGTCAAGACCAGTGTGTGGGTAGGCACAAGGCACTTTATAGTCATGATCTAAGCTCTGATAATGTAATTAAATAGAAACTCTTATATATATGTTTTATTATTATTAAATAAAGTTTTTGGTACCTTTTTATTTTACTCAACTACACTATCAATTTGGTATGACTTCAGTTATTATCTTGTCGCGATGCCAAGTCTCTGCATACCTGGTTTGGTTAAAAGAAATGATATCATTTTTTTAATATTTTTTACTAATGAACTATTAATGAAAATGAGATTAAATATTATATAAATTAAAACTTTAACTATGTTTGAATTATAAATTTGAATAGGAATTTAAACAGGAAAAGAAAAAAAGTATGTAAAATATGAATAAAATATAATTATATTTTACTTATATTTGACCCACATTTTTCTTTTTTCTTTTTAAATTTCTACTCAAGTTCATAATCTAAACATCGTCGAAGGAAACTCAATTTAATTATTTTAAAACTGTAAGACTTGCTGTAGTTTATCTAAATCTCAAGAGAGCATCATAAATTTATAAACAAATTTCACTTCAGTCCTTATTATTTTAATTTGAACAATTTAATCTTTATAGTATTTTAAGTTCAGTTTAAATTATGTATGCTACCTTTTCATGAAATTTAGGGAAAATGTAATTAGTTTTACAAACATAATTATACTGATTTTTTTAAAATTATTTTAAAAGGATAGGACCGATTGTAATCATCTGCATTCCAAAGTATTAGATATGGATTTGTAATGATTCTTTCTAATTAAGAAGAATAATAAATTCTCATGAGGCAAAATATGCAGTTTCGGAAAGTGGATTAAATGTTAGGTAAATTCAGACTTTAAGAACGCTCAATGTAATATTAAATTTGTAAAATTTACTATATTTTCTCTAAAATTGTTTTTTTTCATCATATAAATTATAAGTTTTGATATTATTAATGATTTTACTAAAAATGTTAAAGATTCTAACTTTAACATATTAATTATTCTAATTGAAGAAAAAAAAACATTTAAATTTTGAACAATTTAAATCTAGTTTGAGTTCAATTTGTTGGATTTGGGGTGGTTGTTGTGCTGGGGACATAGTAGCAGCCAAATGAGCTTATTTCCAGGCCTATTTTGATAATCAGTAGTAGCCAAATGAGCTTATTTCGGGGCCCATTTTGATAATTCGAACCGTTCACATGTTAGAGTATATCGAGTACAACATACTTGCAAAAAATCAAGTTAATCGAATATCGTTAACTCTTTCATACACTCACATTTGTATCTACAAAAATAAATGTGAGTAGATGAAAAGATTGACGATATCCGATTAACTTGATATTTTGCAGACATGTTCTACTCAATTTATTCTAAAATGTGAATGATTTGAATTAAAATGGGTCTCAAAATGAGCCAATTTGACTGCAAACAGTAGTTATTGGGTCCAGCACAATAGCTACCCAAAAATCCCAATTGGGTTTTGACAAACAAATTCATATTTGAATACTACAATACAAGTTGGGTTGACACAACTTCTCATTGTGGGAATTGCATCCCTAATTCAAGCGTAAACAACTATTATGGCCCGTTTGGTGTAGCTATTAAAACAGCTTATAGATTATAGCTTAACAGATTATAGATTATGACTTTAATCAGAAGTTGTTAATCTGTTTGGTGTAACTGTTGGATTATAGATTTAAGTTGCTGAGTAGTGTTTGTTAAATAAGCTGTGAAATAACTTTTTCAATTAATTTTTATTTTTTGTTTGTCTACATTTCTCATAAAAAATAATAATAATAATCTATAGTCCATTTGAGTCTTTTTTTATTTTTAAAAAATAAAAAAATAAAAAATTTAAGAGTATAACCATAAATTAACATGTCCACAGCAGAAGCTGATAATCAGAAGCAATGGGTGAACAGCTTCTCAGAATCAGCTTTTTGAGTTAAAATAAGCCATTAGAATCAGCTGTTTGAAATAAGTTTAATCAAACAGTCCAAAATAACTTTTTCAAAGCTAAAAATCATAAATTGGCTCTGAAAAGCTGAAACAAACACCCCATTGTCCCTTAGCAATTGCATAATGAGAGTGCTGTCCTTGTATGATTCTTCACCTAAAGTGTCAAGTTCAGCTATTGCTTCCTCAAATGCAGATACAACAAGACAATAACAATCTAAATATCAAATTCTCATCAGATCTATCACAACAGTTAAATTCAGATCATCAGATCGACAACACAAGCGTAATCATAATGTCAATCTTTGGAAAGGAATATCAAATTCAACTTCAATTCATTCCACTAAACCACCGCAAAATCATAGGAATCTCAAAATGCAAGCGAAAATCAGCATGTAAGAACCAGAAAACAGGAGAGAGAGAGAGAGAGAGAGAGAGAGAGAAAAGGTACCGTGAAAACATTCTTCGAAGTAGACTTCGACCGAAGCGATCGCGATGAGGACCTTTTTGTTCAATCCCACAACGAGCAATCACAGAAGTGAAAACACATTCAATAAGGGCATGAAAACCCTAGAAATCAAAATCAAAGAGAGATGAGAGAGGAGAATCGAAACACATAAATTCAAGGCTTAGAATCGAATTAATCGAATAGATATGCAAACACCGAATTAATCGAATCCGTGGAAGGGGCTTAGAATCAGAATTGAACTCCAAACTCGGAGTGGCAGCGGCTGGTGGTGCTCGTGTGTTTGTGTGAGACACCGATGGAGAGAGAGAGATGTATGAATGCAAAATCTGTGTGACTTTAATCTCAAATGCAAGGAATGTATGAAGATCTATCAGGGGATTTGAAGGTCTGGTTCGTTTTCTAGGGTTTTGAAGGAGGAGGAGGTAGAGGAGTGAAGAAGAGAGAGGGGTCGGGTTTTATTGGCGAGTCCGTAATCCGATTTGAAAACATAAGATTCAAGGTGGCCACGACACGAATAGGGATTGCAAAATTTTCGACCCGATACTATTTGATCTTAACCTAAAAAAGAAGAAAAAAAAATTTTTAAAAAGTCAAAAAGTTAAAAAGTTATTACTATTTATAAAAAAAATATTAAAAAAATTAATTTTATTACTATTTACCAACACGAAATCAGATCTGTGCTGCGGTTGTGTGACAAAAAGTTACACGGTGTAATTTTACCACACTGTTGTTCAGCCCGTGGGGACCCATCACGGATCCCGTTTTTATAACCTAAACCGTTGAATGTATGTGTAAAAATCGTCGAGTACTATATGCTTGTAAAAAATCACATTAATCGGATATCGATAACTATACGATCAAATCAGTTTTGTTTAAAAAAATAAAAATGTTACAATTAACGGTTGGAAAAAAATAAATCTGATCAGATAGCTATCAATATCTGATTAACGTACTTTTTTACAAGCATATAGTACTCGACGAGTTCTACACATTAACGGTTCAGATTATCAAAACAGGACCCGTAATGACCCCCACGAGCCGAATAGCACCGTCCAGTGCAATGTCCAAAAAGTAGACAATTACTTCTTACCATCTATTCCACTTTGCAGATATGAGAGCTGTACAAGTCAACCTCTAATCTTTTAATACACATTTTTTCATAAAAAGTTAAAAAGTTAACCCAAACATTCATATTTTTTTTCTCAACTTTTTAGTCTAAAAAGACAAAAAGTGCACTTATTTATGACACCCCAAACAACCCCCACCCTTCTATATTTTTTTTATTTAATAAAATTAATTGAAAAAATAAAATTATTAACTACCCTAATGTATAACAATAAAATTACTTGAATTATTATTTAAAATAAATTTTTGAAGTGAGAAACTTGATTAGAAATTGTTAGTTTTTTTTAAAAAAAAATTTAAAAAAAATATCGAATTGAATTTTTTTTTAGTAGAAGTTTTCACGACATGCTAATATATGCCGTGTAAAGGTATAATATTTTACAACATAAAATGTACATCGTCTTAAATGGAAATATTTGTATGCCGTGAAAATATATATTTTTTTACGGCATACTTTTGTATGCCATAAAAAAATGGAATTGAATTTTCTTTTAGTAGAAGTTTTCATGGCATGCATTAGCATGCCGTGTAAAGTTAAAATAGTTTACGACATAAAATGTATGTCATCATAAGTATAAATATTTTATGACATATTTTTGTAAGTCGTGAAAATATACATTTTTTATGACATACTTTTGCATGTCATAAATATATAAATTAACGACTTATATGGTGTGTATGCTGTTATTGAAAAAGTATTAACGGCTTGCAACAAAAAAAAAAAATATCGTAGAATGTACTAACTAAGACATGCATTCGATGCATGCCGTAAACATAAAACCGTAAATAGTTAGTTTTGTTGTAGTGATGTGATGTAGTTGTTAGAAAAATAGAAGTTAGGTGTAGGAGAATTGTTATTGAATATAAAGGAAATGTGGATTTCTACATTATGGAGTTATAAAAATAGGAGTATGTGAAAAGGAAAAATGAAAGTAAACAAAAGAGGAATATTTAAATGGAAATTAAATGAAGAATATTTTGGAATTGATTAATAAATATGAAATGATGTTGTTCCTTAAACATAAGTGTGTTAGGTTTGAGTTTTTTGAATTAAGTTTTTTGAAAATTGAGTTTTTTGGTTTTCGTGTTTTTTTGTTTTTAGTGAATATTTTTAAAATTTTTAACATTTTTTTTACTTTTTTAGATGCATTTTACTTAGATGTATCTAAAAAGTAGGGCTGCTCACGGGTCGGTTTTGGCCGGGTGCGGGTCAAACCCGACCCGACCCGCACTTATGCGGTTGGGGAAAAATGGACCCGCAACCGCCCGCGATGCGGTTCGCGGTTTGTGCGGGCGGGTGCGGTTCGGTTTGCGATTTAGTGTTTTTTTTTTTTTTTATAACTTAAGCAAATTTGATATTTTTTGTTATTTTCTAAACATTTTTTTTTTAGAAGAGTTATAAATTAAATTACAAGATATACAATTCATGATCATAATAAATAGTCCACATGTTAGATAAGATGATATGGAACCATGCTTGAGGATAGTAATTAATCTTCCTCCTTAGCTTGCAAAAACAAACCCTTAAAAGTCAAACTAGTAACACTAATTTAAATATGCAAAAACAAACCCTTAAAAGTCAAACTAGTAACACTAATTTAAATATGCAAAAACAAACCCTTAAAAGTCAAACTAGTAACACTAATTTAAATATGCAAAAACAAACCCTTAAAAGTCAAACTAGTAACACTAATTTAAATATGCAAAAACAAACCCTTAAAAGTCAAACTAGTAACACTAATTTTAATAGTGGATTAATCTTCACTGTTTAGTTTTTAATATGCAATAATGTGATAATAGAATGACAATTCAAAATATCATATTTAACTGTGTCTACTAGACTAATGGAATATAATGATTTTTTTTTTATATATATAAATAAAAGTCAAACTAGTAACACTAATTTAAATATCATTAGATCATGATAATGTATATAAGTGCCCATATAATAAATTTTACTTTCATCCAAAATGTAAAAATAAAAATAATAACTAGTTATCTCCATCCATCCAAAATGCAAAAAATAATAATAATAACTAGTTATTTTTTCTTTAAAAAAAAAAAAAAGATGCGGGTTGCGGACGGGTCGGGTTCGACCCGAACCCGATCTTTTGCTAATTTCTTGACCCGCACCCGCCCGCCTACCTACATCGAAACCGCCCAAAGCACTGCGGGTAGGGTAGGGTCGGGCGGTTTGTGCGGGCGGGTGGGTTTGTTGCCCAGCCCTACTAAAAAGTAAAAAATTTGTGAAAAAATATTTTTTAAAATTAATAAATACATAAAAATACAAAAAATATACTGAATTCTCATTTTTTTTTGTATTTTTGGTATATAGTGAATTTTTAAAAGGTTTTTTTTTATTTTTTTTTTACTTTTTAGGTATATTTATGTTAGGTATGTCTAAAAATTAAAAAAAAAGTGCTCAAAATGTTAAAAAATTCAGTAAAAACAAAAAAACACGAAAAATAAGAAAGTAGAATTTTCTGAAAAATATTTTTGAAAAATAATAACCAAACATATGGTTTTTGAAAAGGATTATGGTTTTTCTAATAATGAGGGATAATTTTTATGGCTGACAGTTTTCCTTAAATGTTCAAAGAAATTTTAAGAAAAAGATACTCTGCATATAATATTTTGAGCTTACAAAATGTTGTCCTGCTATATGATATCACCCTGCATACATGATCATTTCTATCTATATGATAGTTATTGCTTTAGAACTATGAGATTCTTACTGGGCAATTGTGCTCATCCCTTGTTTTATTTTTTTTCAAGAAGAAAATTCAGATTCATTAGTTGAGGAGTTGAGAAGTCCATGAATCTCTTATGTGTAATCTCATTGTAGATGTGAAGGAAACGAATTTTATACATTGATGTTTGTAATTATTTATTTGTAGCTATGTAGCGGAAGCTTGGCATGTATTATTGTTATTGTTGTATTCATTGAGAAAGAAAACATGTATTATTATGTTTCTATTACTCAAGGGTAATAGAGATTAAAAAAAAAAAAACACCTAAATTAAAGCCTTTGGTAATGTTTTCGAGTAGTTAAAAATTGGGGCGTGACATAAATAAATATGTATCTAATGATGTTTGAATAATTCAAACATATGGGTTGCAAAATAAATACGGGTGTCAGGCCACAACCCAATTCAAGTCAAATCTCAAACACATGCATCAGCTGAGTACATCAAAGCGAAGGACAACCCAACACAAGCTCAAGACTAGGTCAAAATCCAAATCTAAATCTAAACCCAGCACATGCACAAGCTTAGGCCTAGTCCAAATCAAGACTAAAAGTCCAAGCCCAACTTTTGTTGATACTTACTTTATGAGACAATTTTCATTCACAACTTATTAATAGTTTCGGCTTATTCTTTGTGTTATAACCTTCTCACTTAAGAGAATATAAAATCACTTAGACCCATCTCAATTGGGGTCTCACGTTAATCAAGAATTAAAATTTTTGATTATTTTCCAATAATTATGGTCCTCTAACTATCAACATTAGCATATTGAAGTGTTCACTGTCATTGTAGTCATATCATGGACATGGCCAGATGAAGAAGATAATATGTAGATGAAATTATTTTTTAATAACGAAATATTTTAGTTACAGTTATTATTGTATTTTTAGTAATAAAATTGATCATTTAGTAATGAATTATTGTCTTTTCGGAAGCAAAGTTGCCTAAAAAAGTAAATCTTGTTACCAAATTATTTTGTCTCTAAAAATACATTTATTAGTAATATTTTCCATTTTCCAAATTTGCCGCTAAAAGTCACTTTTTAAAATAAAAATACAAATTGAGGGGGATCTTTTAGGAGGACTATCCCACAATAAAAATTAGATTCTAAATATTTTTTATAATAAAATTTTTACTTTTAGTTTGTGCTAAGATCATGTATTTGTGTAAGAAAAATGAAAGGGAATGAAAAAAAGTGTATGAAATGTAACTATATTTCACCAATTTTTTTCTTTTACTTTCTAAATTCTTACACAAATTTATGAATCAAATACATTTTAAAAATAAAACAATTTAATTTCTAAAACACTTATCCAATCTATTTTAAAAAATTCAGCATGTTGGGCAAATAGTGTACCAATTTGTTTGCTATTGCTCTTAGCTGCCAGCAAGGGCAACAAGTCCTATGACTCCTATCTCATTCGGTGAAGGACTCTCGGCCCCAAATTTTCTTATTATATATTAACAAAAAATCATAAATTGTTTTTTACCTTAAAAAAAAAAAGGGGAGCTTTTTTTCATATATCCTGTTTCTAACACTTTTATACCATAAAATCCAAATCATTTTTGATTATTTCATTAGGTCCCATTTAGGCCTATTTTGGCAACATGGTTTGTAGTCACTTTTTTTGGTTAGTAGCAAAAGCCAAAAGTTAACTTTTTTGTCTTTTTTTTCATTTGGGATGTTAGTTTTTAGCTAACGGTAAAATTACAATTTTACCTCTCATGGGTCAAATTGTGTTACATAGATAAAGTTGTAAATATTTTAAATAAATGGGGGTAGTTTGGTCATTTTATTATGATTTGACATCATAAACAAACATTAATCAAAAAAGTCAAAAGTCACTTTTTACCAACTTCCCAAATCATTTGTCTAAAAAAGCCAAAAGCTTGGTTAAAAGCCAAAAAGTCATTTTTTACCATCTTTCCAAAACAATACAAAGTACCCTCCTTCCAATCTAAAAACAAAACCATTCATATTCCCTATATCTTCACTAAAAAAAATATATTAACTACACATCACTATTTAATATTGATATATATTACACACAAAAAATTTAAACATGGTTCTTTATTGATTGTCATTATGTTTTGATAGTTCCCATGTATTCAAATATTGACTGTACGTTGTGATAAAAGTGATGTTAATGTTCACATCAACATTACATCAAATTATACAACCACAAGTCTCAACTTTCATTTGAATATAAATATGACGTGAATATTCATACTAAAACATATGAATGTGAATGTTTACATGAATTCTGGAATATTTATAAACATTAACATTTGTATTCACATTCATATGTTTTAGTATGAACATTCACATCATCTGTACATTCTTATTTACATCATGTTTGATACCTAAAAAAATAGTGGTATGTAATTAATGCATTGTTGATGTTGTCATGTTTTTGTACTTTATAAGTTACAATGTGAACATTAACATCATTCTTATATTCAAAATAGGGGTTGTTAATGTGAATGCGAACATTCACGTCATTTGATGTGAATATTCACATCATTTGTACATTCTTATTCACATCATGTTTGATACCCAAAAAAATAGTGGTGTGAACATTCACGCCATGTTTATATTCAAATGAAAGTTGAGGCTTGTGGTTATGTAATTTGATGTAATACTGATGTGAATCTTAACATCACTTTTATCACAATGGTTATGAACATAGTTAAAATGTACAGTCAACATTCGGATGCATGGGAACTGATGTAGGCCGAAAAATACCACATTGAGACTATTGAAGTTACATTTTTTGGCTTTCAATATTATTTATTTAGTGGAGATGAAGTGTTTTGTGTACTTGTACAGATTTGGCAGGTAACACGCAAATTCAATCAAAAAGTGTGTGAAAGTAGATTCTTCCGAGCGAGAAGCGAAAAATCCGAGCCTGCCACCCCACCGCACGTGTGGCCAAGCTTCACCGCATGTACGGCCGACCACCGTTCAAGCGGCCCACATTGACGCTCGAGCGGCCCACCTAGGGATGTGCACGCAAAATTTTAGGTTTGTTTTGCTGAGAATAAAAGAAAGAAAAATAGGCTAACCTAGGGTTCGAAAATTATTTCTAAGAAAAGGGAGACTAGGGTTTTGAAAAGGTAATTCCTCCTCAAGCTTGAAAGACACTTCCATGGAGGCTTCTTCCTCATCCTCTTTCTCTTCCCACTCCTCCATGAGTGGGCAGTCTTCTTTTCTAGGGTTTTGATGAAACCCTAGCCATGTAATAGAATTTTTCATAAGCTTTGATTGTGAATCGGTGTGAATCAATGTATGGATGATTTAGAAGTTTTTAATAATTGTTTCTTTAATCTCTTCAAGTATTTTACTCTCTGTGATTGTTTAATGCTTTCCATATGTTAGTTTTTTTTTGTGTTTGTATTCAAAGTACGAGATGAGTCATGCTACTAGAGACGGGTCGTGTTGCTACCATAGTTTAGAGCAAACGCCTCGTATTACTCAGGATGATTTGTACCTATACGTTGAATGCGACAACCCTCTTGATCAATATTTCAAACTTATAGTTGTGAAATATTGGGTATTTCCAACCGAATTGCAATTGATAGCCGATGTTTAATCTCGTTTATATGGTTGGTGGTGAATTCTTTGCCCTAGGATTTTTCCCAAAAATTTATATCTCAAACCCTAATTTTAATTATCAATTTAATTTCTCAATTTCATTTAATTCATGTTTAGTCATAAAATCTCTCAATCTTTTTAATCAAAATTAATTTAGAAATTTAGCGATTAAATTAGTCTAATTTCACAATTGTCTCTGTGGATCGATACCTGGACTTGCCATTATTCTAAAAGAATTTGGTATAGTTTAATATTTATATTTGGTGTGTGTAACGACTTATCAAATTTAGGCGCCGTTGCTGGGGACTTCTGGCGAAATTAGTTAATTTAAAGTTACATTCTAGTTTTAATTTTTAGTTTAGAATTTTATGCTTTCGTGTTGCTAAGTGTGTAGAGCGTTTGAAAGTGGAACTATCACCGAAGTGCAAGTGGAGCGCAACCGAACTCTTAAAATAAAAAAAAATAAAAAAAACCGCAGCTCTAAAAGTGCTTAAAAAGAAGCAAGCACTCGCAAGCAAAGCACCAAAGTGCTAAAAAGAAAGACAAAGTCCAATCTTCAGTATTTCTCCCTTTGGTATTTTGCTTTTATAATTTAGTGCACAGAGTCAGAACTTAGTGTGTATGTGTGTGAGTAGTGTATGCACGGGCACTGTTCTTGTCGCCCTGAATTGTGGAGTTTAAACCTTGAACTAGAAAGGACTCTTAGGATGTTAGAGCCTCTACCTGTATTCCTAGGCTTGAATATTCATATCCATACTTTGAGCCATTAGAGATGGACCTGATGGGTATCAGCAGTCAGTTGCATATCTGCAACGTGACTTCTACGCATACTGGGACTCGAGCGAGCAGCGGTTTGATCAGCTTGGCGCTAGGGTCCATGATGAGGCGTTTGAGACTCGAACACTAATGCATGCCCTATTTGAGCAGCATTTCCCACCACCATCGGATCTACATTAGTGATATCTGTATATTTTCTTTGTTTTATTTTTTTATTTATTTTTGTTTTGTTTTATTTTATTTTTCTTTTCCTTTTATACTGTACAGTTAAAAAAAGAAGAAGAATAAGGTGTATGTGTGTTTGGGTATCCTTGCCTCGCTAGATGTGCGCCCATGCTGTCTGGTAAGATCCTCTCTCTCATTTTACTATCTTATGTACAATTTCTTACATTGAGGACAATGTTGTATTTCAGTTTTTTTTTTTATTTTTTTTTTTTTTTTTTTTTTTTTGGGGGGGGAGGGTATTTATAATAACCATTCATGTTTGTACTTACTGCATTTGATTGCATCACTTCACTTAATGTTCACTTTTCTGCCAGTATGGTAATGATATGAGCATATGTTAATTGGGGAACATAGTGGACATGTATGAAAATGGTTTATTGGGTAAATACTCACATGTGATGTTTGCACTAGGATAGTTGTTTGTGTTTGTGGTATTAGTATACTTGTCATGAGTATGCCTTAATTCACATGAACACCCTATCATAGCGGTGGCCTCTTTATTATAATCCCTGGTGTACATAATTGATAATGGCTAGGGTTGCAGAAAAGATAAATGAGTAGCCAAGATTCTTTAAAAAAAAAAAAAAAAACACTTCACTTGTTTGGATTCGTAGCCTTTTTAACTCGAGTTAGTAAGCTCGTAGGGGTGTCTCTACACCTGGTGCCCTAAAACCATTTGGTTTGGGAGTCATTGGTCCAATACTTGCTACATGGGTTAATTAGAAAGTTTAAGAGACTTAGACATTGCACAGTTAAGGAAAAATAAGGAGAATGACTTGTTCGGATTCGTAACGTTTTCAACTCGAGTCATTAAGCCCGTAGGGGTGTCTTCCCACCTAGTGCCCTAAAATCGTCTGGTTTGGAAGTCATTGGCCTAATGCTTGTTACATGGGTTGATTAGAAAGCTTAATGGATCAGGACATTGCACGGTCTCTCAAAAAAAAATTTGAGAATCTTGGTTACAACAATTTAGTTTTTTCTGTATATGTTGGGTGTTATTATGAGTTACACTAGGCTATTATAGTGGACAGTTAACTAATATGGAGATTGCACTTTACACTGAAGGTATTAATGATGTGTTTACTAGCATTCACAAGTACAGGGGACTTTACTTTTGTATTAACTGAATTGTGGTTTTGGCTCAATAGATTCCTTTATGCTTATCCACTGTGCCTTCAATGACTCATCATGTCTGAATATCACACTGTAGTGGCACATGAGTTGATTGTGAGAATGAGTAGTGTGGTTAATTGTTGTTGAACATATATGAATTTGTTGATATTTGTGGGTATCATTTCTGGAAACCCTCACGAGACTATACTCATCCACTTGGGATAACTTGTGATTGAAAGGCTTGTTGCATATGCTAAATGCAATCGTGATTTCTACGAAAGTGGCTTAGAGTTATTTTACTTTTCTTAATTATTTTGTTTTGCTCGAGGACTAGCAAAATGTAAGTTAGGGAAAGTGATGTAGGTCGAAAAGTACCACATTGAGGCCATTGAAGTTACATTTTTTGGCTTTCAATATTGTTTATTTAGTAGAGATGATGTGTTTTGTGCACTTGTACAGATTTGGCAGGTAACACGCAAATTCAATCAAAAAATGCGCAAAAGCAGATTCTCTGAGCGAGAAGCGAAAATCTGAGCAAACCACCCCACTGCACGTACAGTCCACCACCGTTCGAGTGGTCCACATGGACGCTCGAGCGGCCCACCTAGGGATGTGTGCGCAGCATTTTAGGTCTGTTTTGCTGAGAATAAAAGGAAAAAAAATAGGCTTAGGGTTCGAAAATTATTTCTAAGAAAAGGAAGACTAGGGTTTTGAAAAGGTGATTCCTCCTCAAGCTTGAAGGACACTTCCATGGGGGCTTTTTCCTCATCCTCATCCTCATTCTCTTCTCACTCCTCCATGAGTGGCCAGTCTTCTTTTCTAGGGTTTTGATGAAACCCTAGCCATGTAATAGAATTTTTCATAAGTTTTTATTGTGAATTGGTGTGAATTAATGTATGGATGATTTAGAAGTTTTTAATATTTGTTTCTTTCATCTCTTCAAGTATTTTACTCTCTGTGATTGTTTAATGCTTTCTATACATTAGTTTTCTTTGTATTTGTATTCAAAGTACGAGACGAGTCATGCTATGAGAGACGGGTCGTGTTGCTACCATAGTTTAGAGCAAACACCTCGTACTACTCGGGATGATTCGTACCTGTACGTTGAATGCGACAACCCTCTTGATCAATATTTCAATCTTGTAGTTGTGAAATATTGGGTATTTCAAACCGAATTGCAATTGATAGCCGATGTTTAATCTCGTTTATATGGTTGGTGGTGAATTCTTTGCCGTAGGATTTTTCCTAAAAATTTATATCTCAAATCCTAATTTTAATTGTCAATTTAATTTCTCAATTTCATTTAATTCCTGTTTAGTCATAAAATCTCTCAATCTTTTTAATTAAAATTAATTTTAGAATTTAACGATTAAATTAGTCTAATTTCACAATTGTCTCTATGGATCGATACCTGGACTTGCCATTATTCTAAAAGAATTTGGTATGGTTTAATATTTATATTTGGTGTGTGTAACGACCCATCAGAAACTACCAAAACATAATGACAATCAACAAAGAATCATGTTTAATTTTTTTGTGTAATATATATCAACATTAAATAGTAGTGTGTAGTTAATGCATATCAACATTAAATATAAGGGTATAAGAGTCTAATAAAATAGTGTAAATTAAGAAAAATGACCTTGTGGAATAAAAATATAAATACATGAGACTAAGTAGGTTATAAAATTCTTTCATGGACTTATTGGGTTAGAACACTTCTAAATAGGATTTATTAATAAAAACCCCAAAAAAGAACCTACTTACTTATGTCAAATTTCAGTTAATCATTTTCATGTTAGACTTTCCATTTTTGGAAAATTACACTGATAATACTTGTATTTTGTTTATTGTATTATTTTGATTATTTTACTTTCAACTAGTTCAATTTTGACACTTAATTTTAGATTTTTTTTGTTAATTTGATGAAATTAATTACAACTATTAGCATTACTTTGGAATATCCGCACATGAGTAACATGTGCTATGTTTTTAGATGAAAATTTGTAAATTTGTTGAACTAAATGAATTAACCTTAACCAACTCAGGAATTAACTAACAACGCAATATGTCCTAATCATTGACTTGACAGTCGTAACTAAAGTGCGTATGGTATGTATCTTAAATGAGGGTGCATTATAGAGTTTCCCTAAATATTTTAGTTAGGAAGGGTTTCTGCTATTACAAGAGGACCAGATATATAAAGTCTTATAATATGTGACGACACTACTACAAAAATAGATAAAAATCATATTTTTTTTTTTTGTATAATATATGTTATTTAATCACACTTTTTAAATTTTATTAAAGTGTAATTTTTGAAAATGTGATTAAAAGATGTCATTTTTAATTACACTTTTTAAGTGTGATTAATAATATTTAGATCTCACATTTTAAGTGATTAAAAATATTTATATCACTTCTTTTAAGTGTGATTAATAACATTTATAACACACTTTTTAAGTGTGATTAAAAATATTTAAATCACATTTTTTAAGTGTGATTAATAACATTTAGATCAAACCTTTGAAGTGTGATTAAAAACATTTAGACCACATCTTTTAAGTGTGATTAATAACATTTAGATTAAGTGTGATTAATAACATTTAGATCACATATTTTAAGTATGATTAATAACTAATAAAATCTGTGATAAAAAAAAAAGGATTCCAACATATTTAAAAAATAATCAATATTATTTTTGTATGCACATTTGAAGAATGTAATACACATTATATACTATACTTTGAATCATAAGTACATATTGAATGGAATAACGTCATATATTTCATAAATAAAAATTAAATGTTCAAAAATATATACAAAGGAATTAAATAAAAAAAAAAATTAACTGTGCTTACATATATTAAAAATGAAAAAACTTAAAAAACTAATTTCTTTAATTCTTTGACCATATTTTGTATTTCTCCAAAAAATTTCTGACCTGAAAAATGAAAACACAAATTAATTCAAAAAACGCAGGAACATATGAATAAACTAACTATTTATGGAGACTATTCTAGTCTTACAAAAGATGCAGTCCGATAAATTTTCCGATGTGCAACCTAACAGATCTCCCCAACCATCCCAAAATCGGACACCCATCACCACCGCTCCCCATTCGCCACACCCGCCACACCCGCCACACTCCAAGGCCACCCCCCTTTAACATGACATGCGTATTGGCTAAACGTATTGATTTGCTTTTAAACATATTGAATCATTACATACGTATACTAAAATATTACATAACACAACAACAAACAACAAGATGGTAAACAAGAAAGGAGAAACAAGTAACTACAATACATACCTTGATATTATAATCATCCCTTTCAGCCACCTGCTGCAACAAATGTTGGTTCTGTGTCTGCATATCTTCATATGCTTGACCAATAGTCTACAAATAAAGTAAATGAGTGTAAGAACGAAAAACAGAATGGTGAGAAGAAATAAAGGCAGGATCAAGGCACGAAAAACATCACCACAGTGAACAAGAAAAATTACATGGTTATCTAAGGACTAAAACATAATCATCAGACCTCAATTTCAGAAATATAAGCCTCCGATTCACCATCTTTAATTTTAACAGCCTCCTTCAGCTCTAAAACATCCCTGCAGATGAAGTGACAGCAAATACCGTCACAAACTTAATAGAAAATTTATCTAGTGAATTTCTATAGGAAAAGGGGAAAGGGATGGGAAAAAAACAAATTGATCCAGTGGTAACAGGGGAGAATTTTTAATTCACCATGTTAACAATATGGTAGCATTTTTATCACTATATAAAGTTACTCTGTTATTACTATGATGCTACTGGATGTTACTATATTAATTACAAATTCTGAATACCATATGAAACATCTAGGGACTGGAAGGCAAAGATGGTTATAAGCAATTACTTCTCTTTTTCAAAGTAAGAGAATTCTAATTTCTGACAATTAAAATAAGAATACCGATGTTATTGTTTACATGAAACTACTTCCAGGAGAATTTGAAAATTAATATAGTAACATCCAGTAGCATCATAAAGATTATTAAAAAAGAAAAAGAAAACGATGAGCATTAATATGATACCACCACAAAAATGGTCAACCCAATGCATGAACTCCTACTATAGCAGGGCCTGGGAAGGGTCAGATATGCCCAGCTTTACCACCATGTATGGATAGGTAATTTTCGTGTTTTGAACCTGGGACACCCAGGTCACAACGGAGCAGCCTTACCATTGTGCTAAGGCCAAAATTAGCATGCTATATTTGCCTACCACATGTTTGAATAAATCCTCATGAAGGTGATGCAACATCAAGATATCTTGTGATCAATTTTAGCATCTGGAACTTTAGTTATATTTGTCTATAATATGATCTATTGCTTCTTTATGCAACTGATAATAATTATTATCTAAATAACATGCAGGGTCTGTGAAAGATTCAGTCGTAGGTGAAGAACGTATTTTAATTTTGCTCCTTTTTGGATATGATTTTAAGGATATGATTTTGCTCCTTTTTGTTCGCTAAGTTGAATTTAATTAAGCAGACATCTCATTGATATGAGCTCTATCAAACTAGTGAATCATGGAAAGTGAAAATAACTGTGAAATTTCACCTACACTATGCAATACTTCATTTATTAGCAGCCATTTGTCAAAGTCTGTTAACAAACTTGGTCAGATTCACATTTGCAAACCTAAGTGCAGCAAACCACATCATCTAAAACTCTTCCAAAACACCAACTTTAACAATTAGACTCAGAAAGCCAATATATTCTAAACCTTCTCACATTATTATCACATACTGGCTGTCTAGTGTATTATAAAATGCGAGAAAATTAAAATCTGAACCTCACGAAAAATACTTGGCTTCAAGCTCAGTTCAGTGGATGTGAAGAAGAGATCGTTTTCCAACATTTTCTTGGCAACCAAACACAATAATATCACAAGAAAGCTAAATAATGTAAAGAAAAAGAACGAAAGAGACGCACCTGAAGCTGTGAATCCCTCACATTTTTTGCACACTTCGAAGCTTGTGATCCAAAGGAGAACTTCGACCAGTGATCAGAGGATTTGCCAAAACAAAGAGAACAAATACCTACACACACACACATAGTAAAGTTCGAAAAGAAAAATTCAAAAAGAAAAATCCATTACCCAAAAAGAAAATTCAAAAATCCACGTCGGGTATAACAGTAATAAGGGGCTAGAAAATAAGATTCAAAACTCATCAGTTAGTAAGTAGTTACTCTATCATATTGCCTAACCTGTGATGCTTCATGTGAATAAAAGAAGGCAGAGAGAGAGAGAGAGAGAGAGATCAACCATGTAGTTAACACTACACTAAGATCAATCATGAGTTCAACAACATGCCCAAGATGACAACACTGTAATCCTGAAAATTAATAGAAAACTTCATCGAATCTTCAAGTATATTATATATGACTTACAGAATAATAGATGGATATACAGTGGGTTGGATACTGAAGACGGGATGAGGTGGCATCTGCAGCCAAAATAATATACATATTCCACAGAAAGAAAAGCCAACTTACTGGAAACACCAATGTTTATGTTGATAATTATTGGCTTGCTCTTGTGGCAAAGGAGTTTGGTTTTGAAATCCTTGCAATCAATTTCACCCGAGACCAAAGTGTCGACCTTTTCACATTCCATCATGTACATTCGTGTAGGTTTGAAAACAGAATAATGTGATTCACGTGAGCCATACAGAATGCCATCTGGAAACACTTCCCTCCTGCAGAATCAGTACAATCTTCTTAAACTTTGACAAGATACATGATAGGTCAAAACATCATAAAAATAAAAGGTCACAAAAATGAAGCATGCTGATACTAACCCAATAATATACCATGAAGATTGCCTTATGTTCCACAATTTGTAATGTAACCCCAATATTTGTTCTTCTCAAGTTCCCATAGGCGGGCAAAACAATCCAATACACCCACTTCAAACTGCCTGGAATGGACTATATAGTTGCTCTCTATAGATGGATCACCAAGATTGTTAATAGAGAAATGTTGTAACTATCCCAGAGCACCATAATCAAAATCAAGATTGTAGGGGTACCCTGTTGCAAAACATAGATCTCTATATGAGATACAACAATGCAGTAAATTTCAATGATGCAAAATATAAAAAAAAAATAAAACTTCAATTGATATAAATACCTGAATACAACTTTAAAAACAATTAAGCATGAATTTTATCAAAAACTAATTTAATAAAATTATATCACAATTGTGTTTGTGAGAGAGAGAGAGAGAGAGAGAGAGAGAGAGAGAGAGAGAGTTTCATCAAATTTTCAAATTCTCTCCCCAACCTCCCAAATGCTTGTATCCCACTGTATTTCCACATTTGAGAGACTGAGATGGCCCATGTTCACATAGTGGAAGAAACACATCAGAACTGAAATCTCATAGTACTTTTTCTTCTAAGACCAAGAGAAATAACAAGAAGTACCAAGTAACATGATAAAAAAAAAATCTGTTCAAAGAGTTAATAACAGCCAATTCAAAAATAGATGAAAAGAAATAACATCTGAGAATAACACAAATAGAACACACAAGAGCAACACCATGTTCACCTATTTCACAAAGTTGGTGACACTACAATGTATGCCAGATTGTTTAGATTTAGGCAAAAACCATATCAATGCATCCTCTTTTGCTTTTTAACCATGATGCTAGGTCTACAAGATCCCTATTCTTGTTTGATGAACATTTATGTTACTTTTCATGAAATAATGCTATGGCTTATACTCTCAATGAGAGCACATAAAATATTATTGAAAGTTTGAACACTAACTATCTTATATTATAGAGACAACACTAAACATTTTTCATTTATATGGGCAAAAAATCAGTGCAACATGTTTAAAAAATTCAGGGTACTAGAAATGAAAATGTTGAGATGATGAGTGGCAAGCAAATATAAAACAAATGCATGAAGTTAGAAGTGGCACCAATTGAAGATAAAATGAGGAAAAATATCAGATGCAACATAAAACAAGTGATTTGATTCATATTAAGGGTCGTAAGAAAAAATCTGAAGAACGTTGAGCAGAACATGAATTGAGACAAAAGAAATGTCTGAGACATACATACATATATATATATATATATATATAGAGAGAGAGAGAGAGAGAGAGAGAGAGGATAGACCGTCGACGCAGACAACATCGAAGGGTTGAACACGGTCGTAATCGAAGAGAGGTTCGATTTGTTCATCGGTTGATTTGGCCTATAAAACAGAGAAATCGAAAATCAAGTTCAAAAACCCTATAAAACAAAAACAGTGCTTGGAAGATTAGGGGCTAGAACTTGAAGTTTTGCACCATTAGGGTAGAAGAAATTGGGGCCAAAGTCACAGTAATCGTCGAGGGAGAAGTAAAGGTCGGAGTTGGGATCATGTAGGGTTTGAAGGACGCAGTTCTGATTAAAGAGTTGTTAAGAGGGTTTGAGAGTGTTGGGGTAGCGTAGTGTAGACACTCCATTTTTGACCGTCTTCAAGACTTGAACATTATCACTTGTGCACTCGATGATTATGATTGCATGTGCTCGTTTTAGTGCCTGAAGTCCTCGGCAGAATGCCCTGTCTTTTAACCTTAAAACCCTATCCATTCTATGCCTTGTTTTGGACCAAAACCTTAGTGCTTCAAACCTCAAGACCTTGGGACCTGCAGGTCTCCTCTAGTGGACTGTCGATCACCAATTATGCCCTGCCGGCCACCCTTGTGCCTTGTCGGCCAATGGTGTAGCCTGCCGGCCATCAGTGTCTTTTTTTGCAGATATTTTGTTGATAGCTAGTCTAGCTGTTGGCACAATCGGCTTCATCTCCCTACAGATGTATGGAGGGATTTATCTCAACCAAATGCATGTTTTTCTATATATAGGGGGTCTCTTTCCCCATTTTTGAGGGTTGGAATTTTTGGTGCAAAACTATCTCTCTCTCTTGTAAATTTGGGCACATTAGCCTACATACACTAAACTTTTGCCTACACCTGCTTAACCAAAGTTGATTACCTTTGAACTGAGATTCCTTGAAGCCTTCTTGGAGCTCTTGAAGTTGGTTTTAGCTTGAATTGCTGCCTAGAATTGATCTTTGCTTCAAGAGGTATAACACTTACCCTTTTACCTTGTTTTGTATACTTGTTTTTCTATCTTTTTCCACTATTTTTTGGGCTATTTTGAGCTTTTAAAAAACTCTATTTTGTGGGCTGAAATTGGTGTTTTAGGTCATTTAAGGTTAGGGGGTGAATCACCTTTCTTTATTTTTTGTTCATAGGGCCTTTCCACCTTTGTTTCCCACTTTCAAACTATCTTTTTTTGGGCATTTGAGCACTGAATCTTAGAGTATTTTTAGTGGCAAAAATCATGTTTTGAAGTCCAAAATTGGAGGGGTTAGCCTCCCTACCTTGTGCATTGTTTGCTAGACTAGATAGCTCTATATGTTAGCTTATTTTCCTAGCCTTTTATAACTTTCCAGCATGTTTTAGGCTCTGTTTAAGACTATTTTGCCTTTGTTTTTGGCTGCTTAGTGCATTTGAGTCTTGTTTTGCATGCTTGTAGTGTACATGTCCTCACAAGCTTGGTATTTTAAGGCTTTAGACACCACTTGTTTGAGTTGATTGTCATGTTTTAGTGCTTTTCTCACTTAATTTCAACACTATTAATCTCTGTAACCTCCCTCATTTCTTGACTTTTTAAATTTTTTTTTAGGGTTGTTTCAACCTTAAGATAGTTTAAACTTGAGATTGAGGTTCATTGCTTAATGGTTTAACTCTCTTTTGGGGGTTCATTATCAACGGGATGACACTTCTCTCTTGCCTTAAACTAACCCTTGTTTGACATTTCCTTCTCTTTTAGAGGACTTACTCACCAATGGACTTAATTGCCACCACCTGCCATCCGCCACCCACCTACTACCACCACCCGCCACCACCACCACCACCACCACCCACTCGCCACCACCCGTCACCATCACCCACTCACCCACCACCACCACCACCAGCTACCCACCACCTACCGTCACCACTTTCCACCATCGTCTTCCGCCACCACTTGCCACCACTTGCCATTTCTTACTCTTTTTTATATTTTTAAATTTTTTTAAACATTTTGTTAATTACCAAACGTGTTTGTAGTTTATGTTTTTCTAAAAATAAACAAAAACCACTTTATAAAATTTTTGTAAATATAAACTGAAAACGTAAACGTCACCAAACACACTAGTGTTTGGCGCTCAAAATTTTTATTTTAGCGCTACTTTTTTTTTTTGGTAGTCCATTCCACAACAGCAATTGGACGCTGTGGAAAGTGTAATATTTTAAACGACTAGCTTTTTGTGCATCGTGGAAAATACAATTTTTAACGGCTGACTTTTGTGCGTCGTGAAATGTTCAATATTTTTAACAGCTGGTGTATGCATGCCATGCATAATTGATGTATTTACGGCATGCCAAATGCACGCCATAAATTTTTTTATTATTTATAGCTAACATTGCAAGCCGTAAAAAAATCTTGTTATTAGCATTCACAACCTACGCACGCGTCGTGGTTGAGAAATTATTTACGACATGCAAAAAAAAAGAAAGTCGTATAAATGAGAAATTACGGCTTCATTTACTGTATGTCGTTGATGTGAAGCCGTAGAAACCTAGTTTTATTGTAGTGCCTTTTGATTAGAAGTAGCCAAAGAGTTAATTGTATTTTGAATTTTTTATTTTTTTTAATTTGTGTTTTGGTGTTGGGGCTTTTTTTTAAAAAAAATGGGAATTTTATATTTTATATAAAAATCAAATTGGAATATTTTATATAATCACACTTATTTAAAAAGTGTGATTAAAAAGTAGTAATGTATATATCATCACACTTTAATTAGAAGGTGTGATTAAAAAATATATAAATAATCACACTTTAATTAGAATGTGTGATTAAAAAAAATATATATAATCACATTCATTTAAAAAGTGTGATTAAAAAGTAGTAATGTATATATAATCACACTTTAATTAGAAGGTGTGATTAAAAAATATATAAATAATCACACTTTAATTAGAATGTGTGATTAAAAAAAATATATATAATCACACTCACTTAAAAAATGTGATTAAAAAGTAGCAGTGTATATAAAATCACACTTTAATTAGAAGGTGTGATTAAAACATATATAAATAATCACACTTTAATTAGAATGTGTGATTAAAAAATATATATATAATCTCACACTTTTAAAAAGTGTGATTAAAAAGTAGTAGTGTATATATAATCACACTTTAATTATAAGGTGTGATTAAAAAATATATATATATAATCACACTTAATTGAAAAGTGACATAAAAAATAAATATTATCACACTCAATCAAATTAAGTGTGATAAAAATATCAATCTAATTTTTTTTATCATACTTCCAATAAAAGTGAGATATTTTTTTTTGTCAAAGTGTGATCTTTAACTATTTTTGTAATAGTATGAGATGGATTATGTGATCTGATACATGACGTTCAAATTACAATAGAATAACGAGAAGTATTTGAATGGGTAAGGTGCATATCACATGGATTTACGTAAATTCTTACAAATATACATTAGTTATCTCACAAAATAGTTTAAATTCTTACAAATATACATAAATTTGAGAAATCACAACTTACGTGTATTTGTGAAAATTTACACGATTTTATGAGATAATTTGTGAGAATTTATGTAAATACACATGATATGCACTTGAATTGTCCTAGAATAACCTTATCATTGAACCAAAAAACACCTTACACATTTTATTCAAAAAAAAAAAAAAAAGGGGGGGGAGGCAAAGTAGGAAAAAAGGAAAGATGGAAAAAGAAATATTTTTGGAAGGTTATTATCTCCTGTTGGTACCAACTTGAGCATGCTCTTTGTGGGCCAGTCAGGAGACTCACCTCGGTTTAAATAATCAATGTAAAATATCAAATTGATAACATAGTTGTAGCTACTATCAAACATAATTCTTTTCTTGTATATTAATTTGATGAAACAGAGTACAATATATAGAGATACCAAAAAACTATTTTAAGAAGCTAATCTTAATCTATACAATATTAAAGGCTGCAATCTATTGGTATGAGTTGTAAAGGAAAAGTGATATGTTGGCATGGGGTGTAAAGCAAGAGTGTGCTGGACTCACTCCAACACAGCAAGAGTGATATGTTGGCATGAGGTGTAAAGCAAGAGTGTGCTAGACTCACTCCAACACTCCCCCTCAAGTTGGTGTGTAGATGTCTTTAACACCTAACTTGTCAAGTGAGTCATTGAAGTTTTTACTGGAAACTGCTTTGGTAAGAATGTCAGCCAGCTGATCTTCAGATTTAACAAAAGGGAACTGAATAATCTGCTCTTCCAGGTTCTGTTTGATGAAATGTCGGTCTACCTCCACGTGCTTAGTGCGGTCATGTTGAATTGGGTTGTGAGATATGTTGATGGCAGCTTTGTTATCACAGAATAAATTCATTGCAGAATCAAGAGGAAAATTGACCTCTGTTAGCAAACTTCTAAACCAAAGAAGCTCACATAATCCTTTTGCCATTCCTCAGAACTCAGCTTCAGCGCTGGACAATGCCACTACCTTCTGCTTTTTACTCCTCGATGTAACCAAGTTTCCTCCCACAAATGTAAAGTAGCCTGAAGTAGACTTTCTATCCAAGATATTTCCAGCCCAGTCTGCATCCGTGTATCCTTCAATATTCAGATGAACGTTTTTGGAGAACATTAGTCCTTTTCCTGGTGATGACTTTAGATTGCGGAGAATTCTAACTACGGCACCCATATGATCTGCACTTGGATTATGCATAAATTGGCTTACCACACCTACAGCGTAACCAACGTCTGGACGAGTGTGAGATAAGTAAATGAGCTTTCCCACTAGTCTTTGATACCTCACCTTATCAGCAGGCACTTGATCTGAATATTCTCTAAGCCTATGGTTCTGCACAATCGGCATATCCACAGGTTTACACTAGTAATCCCACTTCCGTCAATAAGTCTAGTACATATTTCTTCTAAGAGAGAAATATGCCTTTTCTTAACCACGCCACCTCTATTCCCAGAAAATACTTCAGCCCTCCCAAGTTCTTCATTTCAAATTTAGTAGACAATTGTTCTTGTAGCCTCGAGATCTCATCGATGTCATCCCCAGTAATTATTATATCATCCACATAGACTATTAATGCTGTCACCTTGCTTTGTCAATGTTTTAGGAAGAGAGTATGGTCAGAGTTACTTTGGCAATAGCCATACTTCCTCAGAGCTGAACTAAATCGGCCAAACCATGCTCGCGGTGACTATTTTAGTCCATATAAAACCCTCTCCAATTTACACACAATTTTAGTTCCAGCCGAACCTGTGTATCCTGGCGGAATATCCATGTATACTTCCTCGTCAGGGTTTCCGTGAAGGAAAGCATTCTTCATGTCGAGTTGATGTAGTGGCCAGTCCAAATTTGCTGCAAGAGATAGCAAGACTCTAATGGTATTTAGTTTAGCTACTGGTGAGAAGGTTTCTAAGTAGTCTATGCCATATGTTTGGGTAAAACCCTTTGCCACAAGTCTCGCCTTGTATCGGTCAATTGATCCATCAGCCTTGTATTTTATAGAGAACACCCATTTGCATCCCACTAATTTTTTTCCTTCCGGTAATGGGACCAACTTCCAGGTATTATTTTTCTTTAAGGCTTCTAGTTCTTCTTTGTCACGACCCAAACCCGGCCCCATGGGTTTAGCACCGTAACCGGCAAGTAATCCGAGATTACCGAAGGCTTGCTGAACAGTAACACAGAAAACAGAGTACAGGGCCTGGCGGAAGCCAATACAGTAAATAAATAATGTCCATTGAGCTGTGACAGTCTGTATGCCAAAAAGATTTTTTTCATGCATTCACATATACAAACGGTACAGTCTATACAAAATTTACAGTCACACAGTATAGGGACCAAATCCCTTGATAACAGTACGGTTAGTAGCTGACAGTCTATACAGTAAACCAAATAGTACGGAGACAGACGGGGGCAAAACAAGACACCCCAAAGCCATAGCATGGCAACCCGGAACCTCGCAGCGAGGCACAAAGGCTGGCTTGACAAAACTGGAGTCTAACCCGCGCTCCTAGCTCCGATCTGGTGGCTGAGCACCTACATATATATATATAAACAGTGAGCTAAAGCCCAGTGAATAACATAATGTGTAAGGAGGTTAAGAATGAAATGTCCTTACAGTAATGAAATCAGTTCATTAAACAATACTTCAGTCTTTCAGTCAGAACAGTTATTCAATCATATGTGGTACATCCATTAGCATAGCAATAAACAGTAGGTCTTAAAGACCGAACAGTAATGATGGCCATCAATCAGTAAACAGTAGTGGTTCCACGAGGGAACCGACAGAGATCTCTGTAACAGTAACAGTCAGTAACAGTAGTTGCTAAGGATGCCACAATACAGTTCAGAATAGAGGACATTCATTCATTCAATTAACAGTAACAGTTCAGAAAGCAGTACAGTTCAATTGTTCAGAAGATAATCATTTTTGAACATATCTTTACACAGTTGTTACTCACAGAGTTTGGGCTACAGTATGCTAGAGCGCGTCTCCCCAGTCGCCAACCCTACACAGTTAACAGATTGAACATACACACTAAGCTACACAGTTGGGAGATAACATAATTTAACCCCTAATGCCTCGGTGTGTTCTACATCTATCCTCAACGAGATGTCTTAAACTAGGCCTAAGAATGCCTAGAATGGAATGAGGATGCAAAGATGTGATCAGAAGACTGTTTCAGGATTTTCAAAAAAACAAAGTCCCGCTCGAGCGCAGGTTTTCCCGCTCGAGCGGTCATGCAACAAAGGTACACGCTCGAGCGTCAACTTTCCTGCTCGAGCGTACTGTAAAAGTACTGGATGGGTGAAATCTCCGCTCGACGCCCGCTCGAGCTTGAGACATGACTCCGCTCGAGCGCCCAATCCTCCGCTCGAGTGGACTGTAAAACAGTGCAGAGATACTGGATGCTCGGATTCCACGCTCGAGCGGCACTTCCCCCGCTTGAGCGGAAGTGCAGAATCTGGGAATTCCAGATTGCACCTCCAAGCTCAAACTCACATTCAAATGCATCAAAACCAATCCTCTTGGGCCCATTTTCTGGAAAACATTTATAAACACATAGAATATCATAGTTCAAAGCTCAATTTTGAGAAATCAAGGCCCAATGGTGTTTAATTCAACCTCAATTTCAAACCAATTTCATGAACAATATGAACACGCAAACATGCATGAATTCAAATCACTTGGAAGTTCCAATTTGATGCTCTAAGGAGCCAATCGATCCAAAAACAAGTTGAAAACATGGACCATTACAAAATTATGAACATGCATGTTCCATTTCACCATGGATTCAACTCAAAACTCATCAATTCAAACATGCATGCATGAATTATGTTCTAATCCTACATGTATGAACTAAAACATGGCTCAACTCTACAAATGAAGCATGGATCATGCAAGAATCAAGTCTATGACAACAACAAGAAGATGAATGTCCTACCTTCGTCTTGTGTTCAAGGTTTAGTTGTCCAATTTGACAATTTGCACTTCAATTCCAAGCAATTCAAGCCAATTCACTAGAACAATTCAACTCTCTCCCTTCCTCTCTCTCTAAGGCCGGTTGAACAAGGAGAACTAATGAAATGTTTTGATTCAAGCATGCAAGGGCTCCAATGTGTTATATTGAGTCGGCCACTAAGGGTGGCAATTTGGTAATAAGTCCAGTTCATGTAATTTAGCACCATTAATCTAATTTAATCATACCTAATCAGTTTTCAGATAATTATACCATAAAATCACATTAATTATGAGGATCCTAAAACATTAATCAATTCCCGGTTCGGCCGCCGACAAGGCCTTCAATTAGCAGTTTAAACGTAAAACACGAACAGATCAAATAATCAATCAAACAGATAGATGCACAATTCAACAGATAGACTCAGTCACTTAATTCCAGATTTCAGTCAGTCAGTTCAGTACTTTAATCAATCCAATTATCAGTCATAATCAGTCATAATCAATTCAGTTTAACGGTAATCGATGGTTATCGGTAATCAATCAGTCATTAATCGGTAAACAGTATGAGAGTTGTTACATTCTTGCATTGCTTGCGCCCACTTTGGATTAGATAACGCCTCCTCAGCACTACTGGGAATATGACATGAGGATAGTGTTTGAGTGAAAGTCTTGAGCGGCTTGGACAGACCTTGAGTAGATACATAATTTTTAATTGGATACTTGGACTTTCTTTCCTCTTCATCTGGACTATATCTGTTTGGTGGTTTCCCAAGATTGTGTCTAAAAGGCAACACATAACCAGTAGAGGAATCCAAGATATTAGCATGTAAAGGTGCAGTAAGAGTACTTACCTCAGGGACATTCTCAGGAGGGTCTTCGGGTACTGAGGAGTGAGGGGACCGAGGGTACTCCGTATTTCCTGGTTCTTCAGTTTCTTCATTTCCAGGTTCTTCGCGTCGCAACTCAACATAGTCAATTTCTGGTAGCACCTCATGTGGTTCAACCTCTCTATTTCCAGTCCCATGCTCACCTATGGGGGCCATCAACTCATGTTGTTCAACCTCGCTATTTCCAGTCCCATGCTCACCTACGGGAGCCATCAACCAATTCGTCTCTTCTACGTGAGGCTCCCCCTGAAGGGAAGAAGTGGATACCGGGGAAGGATAGAAATTCTCGGACTCAAGAAATGTAACGTCCATGGTGATATAGGTGCTGCGGGTAGTGGGATCATAGCACTGAAAGCCTTTTTGATGGAAAACATATCCCAAAAATAAGCACCGAACGGCACAGGGGTCCAATTTGGTACGTTGATTTTTGTGGAGGTGGGCAAAAGCAACACACCCGAAAATTCTAGGAGGAAGCATCAATATTGAAAGAAGGGATATAAAAGTAGAGTGAATGTGTAAGGGGGTTTTAAAGTGTAAAATTTTAGATGGCATACGGTTGATTAAGGACACGGCAGTAGCCACCGCAGCCCCCAATGGTAACTTGGCACCATTGCTCCAAGGAGAAGTGCACGAGCTGTTTCCAAAATGTGCCGATTTTTCCTCTCGGCGACACCATTTTGTTGTGGTGTTTGAGAGCATGAGGTCTCATGAAGGAGGCCATGGTATTGGAAATAGGCCTGAAGTTGGTGGTTAATGAATTCTCCACCATTATCAGAACGAAGTATTTGGATCTTGGAAGAGAATTGAGTCTGAACCATGGCATGAAATGCTTGAAAAATGGTGAAAACTTCGTCTTTGGTTTTAAGGTGATAGAGCCATGTCATCCGAGTACAATCGTCAACAAAAATTACAAACCAACGATGACCAGAGGAAGTAGTGATCGGAGATGGTCCCTACACATCAGAGTGTATTAATGCAAATGGAGTATTCGTTTTATTCAAGCTAACTGTATAAGAAACTCAATGGCTTTTAGCCTTGATACATGTATCACATTTAAAGTCGACATGCTATAGACAAGAAAATAAAGATGGAAGTAGATGCCGGAGATAGCCAAAGGATGGGTGCCCCAAACGCCTATGCCATAGCCAAATCCGTCGTTCATGGCTACTGGTTAGATGGTGAGTGTGATTGGCTCTGCCTGGGCTGAAGTCATCAAGGTAGTACAGTCCCCCCCTCTTAGTACCACGCCCAATAATCTCCTTGCTGAGAACATCCTGAAGAAGACAAAAAATAGAGTATATCAGGACAACATAATTAAGCTCTTCAGTAACTTGACTCACAGACATCAACTTGTTGGAAAGAGATGGAACAAGAAGTGTGTGAGCTAGAGATAGAGAGGGAGACAGGGGCACGGTTCCAGCCCCTGTGACTGGGTAAGTTGCACCATTGGCATTGGCAATGCAAGTCCTCCGTGGCTGAGTTGTGTTGGAGAAGTCATTTGGATCAAATGTCATATGATCCGTCGCTTCGGGGTCGATAATCCAAGCATCATCATTCCGAGTAGTAAAGCTGCAAAAAAATTGACCACAATTACCTGGATCTGGGGTTGAGGTAGAAAGTGCAGCCACGAGAATAAGGGAAAATTGAGATTCAGCCGTGACCAGCGCTGCTCGACCTGGGACGTCCGCAGTGGCAAGAGCAACTAGTTTCTTTCGGGCTTGTAAATCGTGCCACCAATCTGGGTAGCCATGTAATTTGAAACAAATTTTTCGAGTATGTTTTGTACTCCCACAGTGAGTGCATTTATTCCCATCAGAATGACCTTTGAAACGTAAGGAGGACCCAGACTTGAGCACAGTTTGTGACTGGCCAGATTTCACGCCTTTGATGGTCATAACAGCACCACTAGGCACTGCTTCTGCTCTTGATATTATCACATATTGTCGGAGATCTTCCCTTCGAATGTAAGCATATGCTTGCTCAATTGAAGGAAAATGTTTTAGGCGAAGAACATCGCTCCGAACATGATCCAATCAATCATCTAGTCCGTCAAGAAAAGTGTAGACTCGCTCCTCCTGTAAACTGGAGTTGTAGTTTTGTATGTCAATTGCACATTTCATTAGATTCGGTCGACGAAAATCGATTTCTCGCCACAGGCCCTGTAGATCGTTATAGTATTTTTCTATAGATCCGCCTGTTTGTTTCATTCGAGATACACGACGTCTGAGCTCGTATACCTGTGAGGTGTCAGTGCCATTGAAGTAGGTTGTGGCAGCAGAATCCCACACTTGCTTAGCCGTTGGGTAGCGAATAAAGTTCATGACCAAGGAATGGTCCATGGAGTTGATCAACCAGCCTTTCACCATGGCATTCTCAGTGCGCCATTTACGAAAGGAGGGATCGGTTTCTGGTGGTTGGGGGTCGTCTCCATTGATGTATCCCAGTTTGTCTTTTCCTGAGATGTACATCTCAACAACCTGGGACCATAATCCATAGTTGGAACCATCCAACTTGATGCTGATAGGAACCATCGGGGAATCAGTGATAGGAGAGGAAGAGGTCTAAACCTTTGACAAAACCTCCGTCATTTTTTATGTTAGATTATCAAGGATGGTTTCAGTGGATTCAGCCATGGAGACCGAGAAAAATCTGGACTCCTGTCTGATCAAAAAACAGAGAACCCAAGATCTTGCTCTGATACCATATCAAACATAATTCTTTTCTTGTATATTAATTTGATGAAACAGAGTACAATATATATTGATACCAAAAAACTATTTTAAGAAGCTAATCTTAATCTATACAATATTAAAGGCTACAATATGTTGGTATGAGTTGTAAAGAAAAAGTGATATGTTGGCGTGGGGTGTAAAACAAGAGTGCTAGACTCACTCCAATACAACAAGAGTGATATGTTGGCATGAGGTGTAAAGCAAGAGTGTGCTGGACTCACTCCAACAGCTACAACATCGAATCACATTTGTTTTTAACAAAATAAATAATAAATATATGTGATCTCTAAATTTTTTTGAAAATAATATGAATCATTTATGTGGTTATAATTGTCAGATCAATTTAATTTTTTTTTCTATAAATATTATACTTAGAACACCCAACATAATAAAAGATTTGAATTATCAAGATCAGTCCTTTGGTGGGCCCATCAACAGCCAATAACTCGTATTTCCCAACTAGAAAGAATCCTAATTATTTTTCAACTATGTTTCTTATTTTTTTAAATGGATAATTTCTATTTACGTGTTTTTTTTTTTTTTTTTTGTTATTTTGATTTTTTTTATTATTTATTTTTAGCATGCAATTGTTTATGTTGGAGGAGACGAGTATTATGGAGTAAGTGTAACAATGAATGTTTGGGAACCCAGAGTCCAGCAAGATGATGAATTTAGCCTGTTTCAATTCTGGATCTTTGGAGGTTCTTTTGATACATATCTCAACACAATTGAAGTTGGTTGGACGATACTTTCAAATTAATTATGATTATAATGTAGATTTTCTTGTCATTCTTGCCTTTTGTTTTTATTGTGAAAATTTTAATATATAATTTCAAGTCTTATTGTACTGTTTCAAGGCACAAGAAGTGAGTCTCGTTGTCTTTTGTCTAGAAAGGAGAAAAGTTAGTAATAAATTAGATTGTGTAAAATATTGATATTTTATTATAGGATTAATTACATTTGTCATCTTTATATTTTGGCCAACATTTTATTTTGGTCATTTTATTTTTAATTGTGGCGCTCGACCTCTTAAAATTTATCAAGTTATAATATCATATTCTCATTCAATTGACGTTAAATAAAAGTAAATGAAATTGACACGTGATATCTTCTCATCTGATTATCACCTCTACACACTGTACAAAATTTTAAAAATCTCTGGGATGAATTTACTTTCACCAAAATTCTACGTTTAATTATGGCCTTAGAGATATGTCACATGTAACAAACATATCAATTTCCTTTAGCCTCATTTATATCAAATAGAAAGAATAATCACATTATAATTTAATTAAAATTTAAAGAATTAACTATTACAATTAAATAATAAAGCCAAGATGATACTCCTTCCATTCCATTTTGTTAGTCTTTCTTTCTATTTTGGGGTGTTTAAAAAATTAGTCCTTTTTGAAAGTAAAAAAAAAAGTTTTTAGTTTTCCAAAATTATCTCTCAAAAAGTGGCTACAACTATGCTAAAAGTTGAAAACAAAAGGGTATTCTTGAAATAAATGTTTTTAGAAACTGAATTCAAATGTAACATTTATATGCTCCCTAAAAAAGTTAAAATTCCTAAAAAAAAAAAAAAAGAACAAAATGAGATAGAGGAAGTATGTTGGTGAAAGTGTACAAATGCTAAATATTATTTAGGCTTAGAAAATGTTACATATAATTTTATTTCTTGTATTTTTATTTTTACTTTTCACACGGACACAAGTGAATGGATCTCATGTGCATTTATTGATGTGGCCCCATATATGGCTTTGAGTCTTGGAATGAGAAAATAAGAAAAGAAATGAGATTATGTGTGGCATCACTCAAAATAATAATATATCACATAGATTTATGGCCATTTTAAACTTAAGAGCATTGTTATTCAAGATGAAAAATTAGATTCAATTTTTAAGCACAGTGGTTAAAAGTAATATTCTCTTATATCTTTTTTAATTATCAACTAATTATATTACTTATACATCATTAAGTCTATAAAATAGTTGTAAAAAATAGGCTTATATATTTCTTTCCTAAAGTTAAATATCAACCGTACACCTTTATTTTTCTTTCGACATTATTTATATTTATATTTTTTCCCTTACTTTCATTTTATTTCTCTCCTTTGGTGAGAAAAAAGAGGTTAACCTAGGTTTGTATGGAGAAAACAATACCAGACTTTTCAACAACTAGACTGTGAGTCTTGATTATTTATTTATGAGAAGATTATAAAAAAAAAATTATAGCGTTTGACCATTGTAACAAATAAATCATAAATTTTTAATTATCAATTTAAATTTTAATATTTTAATTTGTTCTCAATCTATACCATCATGCAATTTTTGTTATATAAAATTGATTGAAAAATAATATTTTAATCATTAAACTCAATATAGTGCACATAAAATATATAAAAATATCTTCTTTCATTGAGTTTAATGGCTAAAATATATTTTTTTTGTCAGTTCTACTTAACGGAAATAGACAAATAGTTTAGATAGAAAATAAATGAAAAGTTTAAGATTTAAACTAATATACTTAAAAATTAAAAATTTATTTTGCTATAAGAGTGAAACTATATATATATATATATACTTTGGTAACTTTCCCTTTATTTATCTATCTTTGAATATATATATATACTTTGGTAACTTTCCCTTTATTTATCTATCTTTGAAAAATTTACTTATAAATCCTATTTTGAGAAATGATGATCCATTTAATCCCAAGAATTTTCTCAAAGGTGATCCATTTAATCCCAAGAATTTTCTTATAGATCAATTAGTCCTATCAATTTTGAAAAGGCAGATTTAATATATTTTTTAAAAATTAGATTTATGGTTATACCCTTATTTTATTAATTTTATTATATTTTATTTTATTTTTAGTGCTAGAAAGGTAAGATATACAATCTATAGGAATCAAATTTGTGATGAATTTTTATATTGGAATCTTGTTTTATTTGGAATGACTTGAAATGTGAGATTTTTCGAATATTTCAAAAGGAGTACTAAGATGACTTGAAATATGAGATTTTTCAAACATTCAAAAATGAGGTAGGATTCTTCAAATATTTCAAAAGAAATACAAAAATTCCTTAATAATTTTGAGCAAATGTATAATTTCAAACTGCAACATTTCAATCTAACACTCTAAAAAAACTTTGTGTACTTTTTCTGAACTTAACACTCTAAAAAAGCTCCTTAATATAACATTTCAATGTAATACACAAAAAAATTTCTTAATGCACTTTTTTCGTAACACTTGTAACACTCTAAAAAAAGTATGTGAGATTTTTTAAACCATTCCAAAAGGATGTAGGATTTTTCAAACCATTCCAAAAGGAGTACAAAAATTTCTTAGTAAATTTTGGGCAAATGTATAATTTCAAACTGTGAGTGTTACGTTTGGAAAAAGTACACTAAATAATATTTTTAGTATTTTTATGTGTTACATTAGAGTGTGTTACATTAATTGGAGTGTTACATTTGGGAAAATTACACTAACGCTATGTTTGGTTGGGGAATTTGGGAAGAGATTTGAAAGATGAAAGGGAAGATGTGTGTGAAATTAGGTGAAATGTATGTATATTTTATTCATATTTCACCTACCTTTTCCCATTCCCTTTCCAAATCTATTTCCAAATCTCCCAACCAAACACAGCGTAAGAAGTCTTTTTAGAGTGTTACGTTGTTATGTTTGAAAAAAGTACACTAAGAAATTTTTTAGTGTGTTACATTGGGATGTTACGTTATTAGAGTGTTACATTAGAATGTTACATTCTTACTCGTAATGTTGGATTTGTTCCAAAAGGATGGAAATTTAAAACTTTTATAGTGTAGATTGCCCAAATATGTAATTTCAAATTTGGAGAAACCCATTTTTATTTCTAAAAAATTAAACCCAAACGTGTAAGTCACATTTTTGTGTAATTTCTACTTTAATGAGACTTTTGGATTCATAAGAAAAAAAGAAAGATTAAACAGTTTATAAGATCATATTTTTTTAATTTATTAGTGCTTTATCCTTTACATTTTCAATAACGTTTTAATTTTTTTAGGATTAAAAAGTGCGGTAAAAGTCTCCTGGATACTACACCTACTTTAGTTGATGATCAGGTTGATAAGCCAGTATGGTTAGCAACATCAACAGAGGTATTCTCAGTGTCCTCTGTATATAATGGGGCTTTTGTTCCTGCAAGTCCTCCTTTGAGAATAAGTAAACTAGTGTGGGTAAAATACATGCCTCCAAAAGTCCAATTTTTTGGATGGCTAGAATGGAAAAGTAGATTAAAGACACAGTTTTTCTCCAAAGAATTAGTGTGCTCCAAAGCAATGCATCAACTTTGTGTTTGTCCTGCAAAGCTGAGATTGAAACAGTGAACCATGTCATGGTGTCCTGCATTTTTGCGTCGGATGTGTGGGCTGAAATACTAAATTGGTGGGATGTTCAAGAGGCCTTACCTGGTTTTGTTGAACGGATACTTCTATGGTGGGATGGGGAGAAGCTCAGTAGTAAGGAGAGAAAGATTTGGCGGGGCATACCTCTGGTTGTTTTGTGGTCCCTGTGGAATCTTAGAAATGATGTTGTGTTCAATGCATCAATCCCTAATGTGGCTGAGTTATGTGAAGTGATAAAAGTTAGAGTTGCATTATGGCTGAGATCATATTACTCAGAGCATAGTTTTACAGTTCAAGATTTTGTGCTAAATCTTAGACAAGTGAGAAGATGCATTAAAGGAAGAAGGGTGTAAGGTGTTTGTACTGTATTTTTGTCTTTGTTGCTGTGTAATTTCTAGCTGTTGTTATTTTGGTTGGATCCTCTTCAACTGGGTCTTTATTGATGTTATCACTTGTAAATGTGTATGATCATCAATAAGTTTTTTCGCTGTTTAAAAAAAAAGTGCGATAAATTGACAGAGTGATGATTATTAAAACACTGGGATGCTACAACCTCCTCTATTTTGGCTTTATTCAAGTCAACAAGAAAGTAGAATTGTGAGCCACCATGTCTCTTGCTTCTCGTTTTAATTCTTCCCAAGGTGAACTCAATTTACTTGTGTGGAAGGTAACACTTTATCTATTAGGTTAAATTACATTCACATCGAGTGCTAGTTGATTGGAAATGCAATTAGGAGCTAGACAAAGAAAATGAAACCCTATAGCCATGGTGCTAAATATATGTTGGCCATCAAGCTGGCGCATTGATTTGTTTATTCATAGTTGTGTTTAATCTTGATTGACCGTAACTTTTTCTATGAGATATTTTTAAGAGAGAATTACATCTCAGTGGGATAGAAAATTACAAACACTTGCACCCTCGTAGTTTTTTACTTACATTCCATTACAGATTCACTTGCACGCCACATGTTTTTGTTTTTTTTTTTTTTTCTTCTATTCCACTGTGTTATAATTCTCTCTTTTTCAATGTAGGACGATGTTGTCGAGTATATGATGGGGATTATTATTGTTATTTAAAAGGTCCACTACCAGTCTATCATCCACTTCTACTTCAATGTTTCTCAAGTTAAGGTTGACGACGATGTTAAGCCCATCTCGTAAGGCTTAAAATTCAGCAATGATACTAGTGCAAGGATGTTTGTACAAAACTTAGCTCCCCAAAATTCATTATGGTCATTGATCAACCCACCATTATTGGTCCAACCCGATTTTCCCTTTGTGGCCCTATAAGTGTTAAGACTGAGTTGCCCCAATGCTTGTTGGTTTACAACCCCACCAACGTGGTTTCCTTATGACGTGGGTGTTAGATAATGTCTCAATGAGACCACATAATTAAATGTGGTGTTATCATTTATAAGAAGCCTACAATTTAAGTGATTCAATTTAGTTAATAGGCTTAAGGGTATATGTGTTATGGACCTTATGTGTAGATACTAGTTGTATAATTACTATTTCTATGAGGGGCAGAAATAAAAATTAAAACATATTGGTTAAAGTTGGTTTTCATTCCTTTTGAACTTCCACAACCTTTCAGTTTTGAAAACCAATTACAACCTTTAAAAGGTTATGGTCCCTATTCCTTCCCAAGTTGAAAATAAGAACACTGCCGTTTTCTCTAAATCCTCTCAAGGAGAAACATAAGGCATCAAAGGGGAAAGGATTAGAAGGCAATAACATAATCAATAACAAAGAGTTCATTGATAATCACGCTTCCGTTTAACCGTTCATCAATGGATTCAGGTATGTCATTTTGTCTTGATTTCTTGATAATACACATGGTAAATGATCCAAAGTGTAAGGTTTATGTTCTGAAATTTATGTTAACAATTGGTATCAAAGCCATCATATCATGTGTCTTATCAGAATTGATATGCTTTATTCATTCTATTTAGTTTCCTCGAATCAGATTCTGAATTTTCTTATGGATGTAAATTCTGTTTTTTTTCCTGTTTTGTTCTGTGAAAATGGCAATCTGTTTTATGGAATTGTAAAATGATTCGGTGGGTAGTTTTTTTTTTTTTTTTTTTTTCTCAAATGGATGAACATCATGTATTTATATATATATAGATATATCTTGCGATTTGATCGGTTTAATTTAGAACATCATAAAAAAAAAACTATTTGTTTGCTGGTTGATGAAATCACCCAAATTAATGAAAAAGTTAGTTTTTTTGGCTTTTTAGCTTTTTTACACAGAAATGTCAACTTTTTTTACACAAAAAAGCTATCAAAAAGCCAAAAAAATCATAAAGTTAATTTTTTATCAATTTCCTAAAACACCACTTATTATTATTAAATATATAATTAACCAGGTTGCTTCACTTTTGTTTTGAAAGCATATATATTAAGCAGTGTAAAATTATAAATTTATATATTTTCATCATGAGGCAAGAATAATAATAATTTAATATATAATATTATTTTAAGTGTTTAAAAGTACCTATTTATGTTGGCACTTTTACTTTGGATATTGGAACTACTGATTTTTCTTTTACCGTATCTTCTAGTTTTTATCCTTTATTTTGGGCTACATCCCCCATAATGTGAGAAGAAGATAGATTTGTTATTTGACATAACTTATTGTCAATGTTTGATCATTACAACAAGAATACCACTTACAGTTAATATCACTACCCAAAGGCTTGGTATTAATGGTGTGCTAGGTATCTTGAGATGTTGTCATTAAATTAATTTATTTAGAGATTATCTATTCAGTTAGAGACATTGTCTTTGAGGAGGAAGCAGGAGTAATCCCACTTCCTACTACTACTTTTGACCAATCACAGGTTCCTATACCTGTCATTGCTCGAGAAGTAATTTCGGATCCTCAACCAGACAATGTTGTTCAAGATAATATAGTTCAAACCCCCATTCAAGATGAGGTAATTGTTCCTGAGGAACAAACTCTACAACCTCAACCTCAAGAATCTGTGCCATTAAGGCGATCCACCAGAGAAAGGAGATTTGCATTTTCAGAGATGATTATATTGTATATCTCCAGGAACATGAGGTAGAAAATGGAATGTCGAAAGATGATCCAATCAAGTTTCGTCAAGCCATGGAAAGTTCCAACTCTCATAAGTGGATAGAAGCCATGAATGAAGAATATAAGTCTATGCAAGACAATAAAGTTTGATTGTGACAATAAGTCTGCAGTTTTATATTCCAATAACAACAGGAGCTCGACAAAATCAAAGCATATTGATATCAAGTTCCTAGTTGTAAAAGAAAGAGTGCAGAGTGGACAGATTTCCATAGAGCACATTGGGACAAACTCCATGATAGCGGATCCACTTACAAAGGGACTACCACCCAAGGTCTTTCATGAGCACACTGCTCATATGGGTGTTGTTCTATTTGAGAACATTCTAGTTTAGTGGGAGTTTGTATTTATATTACTGCTTTATGTCAGCCTTGAGTTTTATCTATGTAATTAGATTAATTTCTGCAGAAATGAAATATTCAGTTTAATACGCTCTGTTACATATTGTGAAGTATTGATCTCAATAAAGTTAAGTAGGACCAGTTGGAAATAGGCATGTATGGATCACATCACATGTAATTTCCATGCTACGCATCCATGATTGATCTATGTCATTTAGCTATATTAGTATACGTGACCATTGGTGGGGTCGAGTTAGAAGTTTTATAATCCCACAAATAGGTCAATATTTGAGACGGGAATTGCAACATTTTTTGAGGATGTTGAGTTTGCTCTTGTACATTCTCCAATATTGGTTAAATCCTTTAAAACTACTAACCCCAATACCATTAAAATGCATAATAACAATAATTAAAAAATAGTGACATTATTAAAAAGAGAACCTCTCTTACATTCTCCGATATATGGTTAAATCCTTCAAAACTACAGCCCCAAAACCATAAAAATGCATAATAAATGCAGACAAAATGCAAACTTTTCATTCCTTTTGAACTTCCACAACCTTTCAGTTTTGAAAACCAATTACAACCTTTAAAAGGTTATGGTCCCTATTCCTTCCCAAGTGGAAAAATAAGAACACTGCCATTTTTCTTTCTAAATCCTCTCAAGGAGAAACATAAGGCACCAAAGGGGAAAGGATTAGAAGGCAATAACATAATCAATAACAAAGAGTTCATTGATAATCACGCTTCCGTTTAACCGTTCATCAATGGATTCAGGTATGTCATTTTGTCTTGATTTCTTGATAATACACATGGTAAATGATCCAAAGTGTAAGGTTTATGTTCTGAAATTTATGTTAACAGTGGGAAGAGGAGAGGCTTCACCCTAAAACAAACACACAAAGGCAAGACTGATAGAGGTGGGCAAGTTCAGTACTTTATGACAATTAGAAAGGAGCTTAAAACAATCTTGTTTGGAAAAATTATACTCTTTGGTCAGTATATTTTATTTGTTGTGCTATTTTGGTCACTACATTTTTAATTGGTTCAATTTTAACCTTTAATTTTAGATTTTTTAATCAATTTGATCCAATTGATAATATCTTTAGTTTTTTTTTTTAAAGAAAATATCATTAAATTAGTTGAGGTTAACTCACTGAGTTGAGTACGTTTATAATTTTATCCTTAAAAATATGACACATAACACTTATGTGCGTGATTTTCATAAAGGAATGCTAAGAGTTATAATCAATTGGACTAAATTCAGGGATAAAATCATATATTCAAGGTTAAAATCGAACCAATTGAAATTACGAAACTGAAATAATACAATGATCAAAGTATAGGGACCACTATCATAATTTTTCCATCTTGTTTTTATGAAGTCAAATATACAAGCAAGCCATCCTCCTTTCATCCCCTTCAGGACTGGACTTGACTTGACTTTGGAAGGTTCCTATAAGCCTTGGGATCAACCACGTCCTCTAGCTTGCACTCCAAGACAGCCTTAGTACTAAGGCCACTTTAGCTTCGCCTAGAGTTATCCTTAATTCTCTTTGCCCCATTTGCTACTTTGTATTTGAAGATGCTAATCATGTCCTACGAGAATTCATGGCCAAGTCCATTTGGTCTATTTTTAATTACGCTTCTCCCACCCGCTAGAGATTTTCTTTTTCTGTATCTATCTTTGTTTTTTATTTTATTTATTTATTTATTTATTTTTATAGGCAAAATAAAATTTTATTGATAAATTATGTAACCCAAGTAGTACAACAAAATACAACAAGAAGTTTGGAAAAAAACAGATTGCTTAAGAAGATGAATTGTGTCTATATCTATGTTTACTAAATTACTATCATGTGCATGTATATATGTCTAGTTGGCAATGATGCATTGTTGTCACCTTGGAATTTTGATGTATTGTTACTCTTTGTAATTTTTCCTTATCAATAAAATATTTTCTTTTTGTTGAAAAAAAAAATGAGGGGAAAAAAAAAATAAAAGGAAAATAAAATGGTGAAACATGCTATACATAGAACCATAATTACAAAGTTAGAAGAAAACATAAACTTTGTCAAGAGCGCTAAATAACAAGAATCTCCTCTTTCAAGATGCTAACTTCTTCTTAAACTTCTCCACCACTGGTTGCCAAGTACTTCTTCTCCTTGGATTTTCCCCTAAAGGTAATCCAAGATATGAAAGAGGTAATTTTTGACCGAGGCAATTAAGTTTTTTAGCAAACTCCTTAACTAACCCCTCTTCCACACCAATTCCACAAACAATACTTTTATGAAAATTAATCTTAAGACCTAACATGACTTCAAAACACCTCAAAATTCTTTTAAGCACAATGATTTCATCCCATTTGGCTTTGCAAAAAATAATAATGTCATCTGCAAATTGTAGATGGGAAATTTTCAACTCTTGATGACCAACTGAAGCTCTTCTAATCTGCCTCTTTTCTTTGGCTCTCTCCAATAGAATATTTAAACCTTCATCCACTATATTAAAGAGGAAAGGCGATAGTAGATCACCTTGTCTTAACTCGTTTTGAGGAGAAAATTCTGCTGTGGGTGACCCATTTACAAGCACTGAAATCCTTGATGTAGAAATGAGGACCTAATCCAGCCCACCCACTTTTGACCAAACCCAAAGTTTTCCATCATTGACAGCAAAAACTCCCAGTTAACTGAGTCATAGGCCTTCTCAAAATCCAATTTAAGAATGATTCATTTTTTCTTGGACTTTTTCCACCAATCCACCACTTCATTAGCGATTAGAACCCCATCAAGGATGCATCTGCCACCAAGGAAATAAGTTTGAACTTCTCCTATGAGTTTAGGGAGCACTTGCCCTATCCTTCTAGACAACACTTTAGCCAACACTTTGTAAATTGAGCTAACCATAATAGGTCTATACTCATTCAAATTTGTGGGGTTCTCATTTTTAGGAATCAAAGTAATGAAAGAGTTGTTTACCTCTTTAGCCAGGTTCCCATTATTGTGAAACTCTTGGAACAACTGAATGAACTCACCTTTCATTATAGACCAGCACTTTTGAATGCAATACAGATTGAAACCATCAGGCCCAGGGGCCTTATTTCCACTACAATCTTGCATGGTTGCCCAAATTTCTACTTCACTAAAATTTGACTCCATCACATCCTTTGAATCAACAGGACTGATAGATAGGATTCAATCTTTAAAATGCCAAGTCTATGTCACGACCCCATTCTGCCCCTAGTAGAATGGTGCCATGATGGCCAGTAAATTCACAATTATCCGAGGCCAACTTACAACGATTCACATACAATCAGAGTATACATATGGGGCTAACAAGTGCGGAAGCAATAATTTAATTCCAATTAGTCCATAAGAGCTGTGCATAAGTCAAATGGAATGGCATACATTATTACATAGCTTTACAACTTAAATACAACAAAATGAAGCACAAAAATACATCTTGACCAAAAGGCTTCTCAGCCGTCAAATACAAAATATAAGAAGTTACAACTAAGAAGCATGATCTTCAAGATGCTACAAAAATGCTAAATCCAAAACAAGTTGCAAACACATCTAGGCGTCACCGCCGTCCTGCTCGTCACCTACATATATATAGAGAGGGGTGAGCTTGGATACTCAGTGAATGGTATATATAATAAAAGGGTTTGCATGACTGATATTCAAGATCTTTATCAAACAATACGTAACATACTTAATACAAGGTCAGGGGATGAACCAAGTCCATCTATCAAATCTTTCAAGGTTTAAGGGATGCTTACTAGCATCAATATAACACAAATGATGACATTCCGGACAAACAAACCCACGCGGTAAACCGTCAATGGCAAGACAAGGCAAGACAAGGGAGATATCTCAAGTCAAAGGTGCAGCTGCATTATAGTCCCCTGGCACTAAGGACTTGTGCTACAAATGCTTAGCGTCCCCTAGCACATACGGACTTCCAAATTTGTGCTACAAATGTTTATAGTCCCCTAGCACGTACGGACTTTCAAGATTGTGCTACAAATGCTTATAGTCCCCTAGCACGTACGGACTTTTAAGATTGTCATCAACAAGATAGTACATATTTTCAACTAGGAATAATCATTCATGCTTACAAATACTTTCCAAAACAAAGCAAAACAAGGTTTTTATCAAAGCTTTATAACATAACTTTATTAAAAATACCACTCACATAGTTCTTCAAACGTCGGGGTCGAGGCAAGTCCAAGTCCTACAAACGCATGGCAAAGTCTATTGAATGCACTTTCAAACAAGCTTCATATCTAAGTCGAGCCAAGACAAAACACTGTTTCTTCTCTCGGAAGTCCAATCAAAACAAAACACAGCTTCTTATCTCGGAAAAACATGCTGGGCACCAACCAGGTCTTGGGCGAGGTCCCACACCTCCTCGCCGAGGTGTGTTCTCGAGGGGCACATTCACGGAAATGAAGTCGGGAAAATCTGGGTTTCCCTCTGCTAATGAACATGAAGAACATGAAAAATATGAATGCTCAATCACAACCTGTTATCACAAAATCTGGGATTTTCATGCTACGAGTTCGAAAACATGGACCTGGGTACCCATACTTGAAGATCTTGCGAAAACAAAAACAAAAACATGGTTCTCAATGCAAATTTTCGGATCAAAACAAGACCTTTCTCCAAGAACACATGGATAACACTTTCTCTTTCTAAACCCAAACTTTGAATCAATGCATGGCATGCAGGACAGATTCGATCATGCAATGCAGCTAGATGATCAATAAGAATAACAAGGGTAGATTAAGATTCTAACCTCAAAACTCAAATCCAACGGTTCAAACCAAAGATCAAGCTTGCAATCTACTCTCTCACTCTAAAACTCTTCCTCCTTCTCTTAGAGCTTCTCTCTCCTCAAGAACAAAGATATAAAACAAATGATACACTTCTAGGTTTGTCGGTTGACTTAATACCCAGCTGGGACACGTGGCATTAGCTGGTTGGCTCTTTTAAAAAAGGTGACTGAGTGAAACGACAAGAGTATGACAAAGTGTGTTCAACAAGCTAGGCGGCAAGGGTACTCCGACAAGTAATGACATCGGCTAACAACAAGACTTCGGCAAGCAAGGGACAATGACCTCGGCTAGAGAGGGCAACACTTGGCCTAGCTGTGCCACACCTCGGCCTAGATGTGCCACACCTCGGCCTAGATGTGCCACACCTCGGTCTAGATCGTACCAATCCAGGAGCAAGATCACTTAGGTTCAATGGTAGCATCTCGGCCTAGATAATACACATCTCGGCCTTGGCGATGAACACCTCGGCCTAGATAGTGACATCTCGGTCAACATGCCAGGTGAAGGTCTACCAAAGAAATTTCCAAGATGTAAGAGGTTCAAAGGTGACCTAGGCTCAGGATGACTTCCGCTAATCTCACACCAAGCAAGATGCAAAGCATGCTGTAACACTTAAGCAAAACAAAGGCAAGATTGGAAATGCAAGCTTAGCAAGACAGAATCATACAAATGCATGCAAGAGTGGTTAGGACAGTATGAGGGTCATCACATCCTACCCCCCTTAAACAAGTTTGGTCCCCAAACTTGAGTTACCTTGATTTGAGAATAATTCCAGGTATTGGTCTTTCATTTCTTCTTCCATTTCCCATGTGACATCCTTGCCGTAATGCTCTTTCCATTCAATTTTCACCATCGGTATTGCCTTATTTCTCAATTGTCTTACTTGTCTATCGATAACACGTATCGGCTTCTCCTCATAGCCTAAATCTTCATCGACCACAATCCCAAAATGATCAATCATGTGCAGTGGATCCCGGATATACTTCCTCAACATCGAGATATGAAACACATTATGGACTTGACTTAATCTCAGCGGCAAGGCAAGTTTGTAGCAACCAGGTTAACTTTTTCGAGGATTTCGAACGGCCCAATGTAACGGGGCGCTAGTTTACCCTTTTTCCCAAATCTTGAAACTCCTTTCATCGGCGAAACCTTCAGGAATACATGATCTCCAACTTCGAACTCTAACTCCTTTCTTCTCTGGTCGGCGTAACTCTTTTGTCGACTCTGAGCAGTTCTGATTCTCTGCTAGATAAGCTTGATCTTCTCAGTTGTCTTTTGAACTAGATCGGGGCCGATCAAAGCTTTATCTCCTACCTCGGTCCAACATATCGGCGATCTGCACTTTCTTCCATACAAAGCTTCATACGGCGCCATGCCAATGCTAGCTTGATAACTGTTGTTGTAAGCGAATTCGACTAATGGTAAATGTATTTCCCAACTTCCCTTGAAGTCCAATACACATAGTCTAAGCATATCTTCCAACGTCTGAATTGTTCTCTCTATTTGGCCATCGGTCTGGGGGTGAAAGGCTGTGCTAAACTTCAACTCGGTTCCCAAGGCCCTTTGTAAACTCTGCCAAAATCTAAAAACAAATTTGAATCTCGGTTTGACACAATGGACATTGGCACACCATGAAGTCTAACAATCTCGTTCATATACAATACAGTAAGTCGATCAGCATTAAGCGAAGTCTTAACAGGCAAGAAGTGTGCTGACTTAGTTAATCTGCCGATTATAACCCAAATCGAATCCATCCCTTTCTGCGTCTTCGGCAAACCAATCGCAAAATCCATGGAGATGTGTTCCCATTTCCACTTAGGAATCGGCAAAGGTTGAAGAAGTCCTGTTGGCCTCTGATGCTCTGCTTTCACTTGTTGACAATACAAACACTGGGACACGAACTCGGCTATCTCTCTTTTCATGTTTGGCCACCAAAAGGTCTGCTTCACATCTTGATACATCTTGGTGTTCCCTGGGTGAACAGTAAATCTGGATCCGTGAGAGCCTTGCAAAATCTTCTCTTTCAACTCTGGGACGTCGGCAACACACAATCTTCCTTCAAACTTAAGCACTCCATTCTCAAAGGTGTAACCCGACCTCGGCTTGGTGATAATCTCGTCGGCTACCTTCTTCAGGAATCCATCCTCCATTTGCCTTGCCTTTACTTCCTCGATAGTAGTCGGCTCCACTGAAATCATGGTTAGGCTTGCCAAACTTCCCACTGACTTTCTGCTCAATGTGTCGGCTACCGAGTTTGCTTTACCTGGATGATACTAAATCTTCATTTCGTAGTCTTTCAATAATTCAAGCCATCTTCTCTGCCTCAAATTCAGTTCCTTTTGAGTGAACAAATACTTCAAACTCTTGTGATCTGTGAAAACTTGGCAAAAGGCCCCATACAAGTAATGACGCCAAATCTTCAAAGCAAACACCACGGATGCTAACTCTAGACCATGGGTAGGGTAGTTCTTTTCATGAGGTTTCAACTGACGAGATGCATATGCTATGACTTTACCCTCTTGCATTAATACACACCCTAAACCCTTATGTGAAGCATCACTGTAAATCTGAAATTCCTCATTACCTGATGGGAGTACAAGAACTGGTGCTGTAACTAACCTCGTCTTCAACTCCTGGAAGGCTGATTCTCTATCCTCGGTCCATTTGTACGCCACTCCCTTCTAAGTTAGTTGTGTTAATGGTACTGCAATCCTTGAAAAGTTCTTCACAAACTTCTTGTAATAACCTGCCAAGCCGAGAAAACTACGAACTTCGGACACATTGGTCGGCATCGGCCAATTCACAACGGCTTCAATCTTACTGGGATCAACTGAGATACCCTCTTCATTAATCACATGCCCTAAGAATGAAATGCTAGAAAGCCAAAACTCACACTTGCTAAGCTTAGCATACAACTTCCTGTCTCTCAAGATTTACAGGGCAAGCCTTAGGTGATTCTCGTGCTCAATCATACTCTTGGAATAGATCAATATGTCGTCAATGAAAACAACTACAAACTCATCTAGATGCGGCTTAAAGACTCTGTTCATCAAATCCATGAATGCTGCAGGAGCATTGGTCACTCCGAAAGGCATCACCAAAAATTCGTAGTGGCCATATCTCGTCCGAAAAGTGGTCTTCTCAATATCCTCGGCTTTAACTTTCAGCTGGTGGTAGCCCGACCTAAGGTCAATCTTAGTAAAGACTCGTGCTCCTTGTAGTTGATCAAGCAAATCATCAATTCTAGGAAATGGGTACTTATTTTTAATGGTCACCTTATTAAGTTCTCTATAATCAATGCAAAGACGAAGTGTGCCATCGTTTTTCTTAACAAATAGAACGGGTGCTCCCCATGGTGAAGTGCTCGGCCTAATGAATCCCTTATCCAACAATTCTTGTAATTGCAGCTTCAGTTCCCTAAGTTCAGCTGGGGCCATTCTATAGGGTGTTTTGGAGATAGGTTGCGTTCCCGACATGATGTCCACAGTAAACTCTATTTCTCTATCGACTAAGTGGCCAGGCAATTCTTTTGGAAAGACGTCGGGGAACTCATTGATGACTGGGATATCGGCTAGCTCAACACTTATATTCAAATCACTTAGTATACTACACAAATAACCTTGACACCCTTTCTGAATTAGTTTATAGGCTTTCATGGACGAAATCAAGTAAGGTGGAGATACTACTCCCTTACCCTGGAATGCAATCTCGGCTTGATTTGGGGCCCTCAATGTGACACTCTTAGAATCAAAATTAATGGATGCACGATTCGCTACTAACCAATCCATTCCCAATATGACATCAAAGTGAGTCATTCTTAACGGCATCAAATCAACTAATAATTCCACACCCTCAATCACAACAACACACGCCCTATAAATGGATGCAACAATCATAGTTCTCCCAGATGGAGTAGATACAGATAGCACATAATCAAGGGGTTCTAGTGGTCTATTCAGCTTCTCAGCAAATTTAACAAATACAAATGAATGTGTAGAACCCAAATCAATTAATATGTATGCATCTTGAGAGCAAATTGGGAGTATACCTGACACTACTGTCTCTGCATTCTGAGTGTCTCCTGGTACCAAAGCAAAAACTCTGCCTTGTCTCATCTGTGTCCTTCCGACGTTGCTTCCGTGTGTAGAGCCCGAGGTGCTCCCATTTTTCCTACCATTATTTGTCTTTGTCTTCTGACAGTCCTTCACACGGTGGCCTATCTCGCCACATTCAAAACAGGCCCCTGTCGCTCAGCGACAAACCCCGAGATGCGGTTTCCTACAACTCACGCACGTCAGCTTAGCATTACCATCCCGATTTGAGTTGTTAGAACTGCCCACGTTCGCCTTCTTCTTGGCATTGAACGGTATTCGGCGACCCTCATAGTTCTGTCTCTTCCTCTGACTCTCTCTTGAATCCTGATATCGGTTTAAATTAGCTTCTGCCAGAATGGCCTTGTCTAACACTTCGGCGTAAGTCGGCATATTGAGCATGTTGACTCGATCCTGTATCGGTCCACGCAGTCCACTTTCAAACTTCCTAGCTTTCTTATATTCATCACTGACCATGTGAGGCGCGTATCTCGCCAATTCGGTAAAAGCACGATCGTATTCTGCCACTGTCTTGTCGCCTTGCGTCAGAGCCTGAAACTCCGTGGTCTTGCGATCTCGGACGCTAAGGGGAAAATGCTTGTTGTAAAACAGCTCCAAAAATCTTGCCCAAGTTAAACCAGGATTGCCTTCTCAGATCATCATCCACCATCTTCAAGCGTCGTCGTCTAATGTGAATGCTGCCAATGTCACCTTCTGGGCGTCGGTGCTGGGAAAGATCTTGAATAGCTTCTCCATTTCCAAAACCCACGCTTCGGTCTTCATCGGCTCTATACCCCCAGAGAATCTCAGTGGTTTTATTTTCTTAAACTCTCTAATCAAGGCGATCGTGCCGTCCCCATACAAGGCTGGCTGCAGGGGCATTTGAGGCACTGAAGCTGGTGGAGGCGAAACTGCATGTCGGCCATTCGTCTGTTCGGCCTGGGTAGATGTAGCACTAGCATTCTGTTGTCTCATTTGCCTCAACTCACGGGTTAAACCTTCAACTAGTCTTTCTAGTCTGCCCAGTCTATCCTCTGATTGATCTCGGCTAACTGGTGGTCTACCTCTCCTCATGATGCTATGAGCATGCAAAGTGTAACTTTAAAACAAACTGGGCTAGGAATCGTGTATGCAATAACAAATGTCATGCCGAGATGATGCACACCTTGTCAAATAGCAAGCATTATGATGCGATCCTAACATCATTCTAAGGGAAATCCTATGCTCTTTAGGACTCAAGGTGTGTGAATAACGTACTGTGAGAAACCTGGCTCTGATACCAATCTATCACGACCCCATTCTGCCCCTGGTAGAATGGTGCCATGATGGCCAGTAAATTCACAATTACCTGAGGCCAACTTACAACGATTCACACACAATCAGAGTATACATATGGGGCTAACAAGTGCAGAAGCAATAATTTAATTCCAATTAGTCCATAAGAGCTGTGCATAAGTCAAATGGAATGGCATACATCATTACATAGCTTTACAACTTAAATACAACAAAATGAAGCACAAAAATACATCTTGACCAAAAGGCTTCTCAGCCGTCAAATACAAAATATAAGAAGTTACAACTAAGAAGCATGATCTTCAAGATGCTACAAAAATGCTAAATCCAAAACAAGTTGCAAACACATCTAGGCGTCACCGCCGTCCTGCTCGTCACCTACATATATATAGAGTGGGGTGAGCTTGGATACTCAGTGAATGGTATAAATAATAAAGGGGTTTGCATGACTGATATTCAAGATCTTTATCAAACAATACGTAACATACTTAATACAAGGTCAGGGGATGAACCAAGTCCATCTATCAAATCTTTCAAGCTTCAAGGGATGCTTACTAGCATCAATATAACACAAATGATGACATTCCGGACAAACAAACCCACGCGGTAAACCGTCAGTGGCAAGACAAGGCAAGACAAGGGAGATATCTCAAGTCAAAGGTGCAGTTGCATTATAGTCCCCTGGCACTAAGGACTTGTGCTACAAATGCTTAGAGTCCCCTAGCACATACGGACTTCCAAATTTGTGCTACAAATGCTTATAGTCCCCTAGCACGTACGGACTTTCGAGTGTACTACACTCTTA
>NW_021025611.1:1027842-1061380 GCF_004153795.1 Camellia sinensis | reverse complement strand
GAACACCTCGGCCAGGGCTCTGACACCGACGTATTTGCCAATCCTCCTCTTGCTTCGCTACCGGTCTACCTCGTGCCTTACGCAAACGACGTCTTCAGCGCTTTGCAAGCTGAGCAAAAACCGAGATAGCAAAAGGAATCGGTCGCTCGACCGGGCTAACATCTGGTCTGCTTGGGCGACCGAGCTCCTTAGTTAGGATAGACAACCGAGGTGGTTTGGCACTCTTAATGACCGAGCTAAAGTCCAGCTCCTTTCGCGCGACCGCGCTCACACTTACACTTGCCATCATTTTCCTGCAGAGTCCAAGGGGACCACTGTCCATTCCTGAGGCTCTCAAGGCCGAGCAACAACCAATTACCACAGTGCCAAACCCCTCAGCTGAGCTATCCTAGGCCGGCCACAAATGGGGAAATTCCGCTTCCTAGTGGATACTCCGGCCGCGCTGGCTGCGTTCAGGGAGGAGTACGGCATTCCGACCGACGTCCATCTTGAACTTGCGGCACAACAGACAACGCTTTGGGGCAGACCAGAACAATGCCCCTTCACCGTGCTGTCTATCATCGAAGGAGGCCTGCGCTTCCCACTCAATCCATTAATTACCGAGTTCCTGCGCCGAACCGGGCTACCACCCACCCAAGTGTCCACCAACACCTACCGGATAATAAACGGTGTGCACGAACTAAATAACCGGCTAGGCACAAACTTAGGCTTAGCCGAGATACTGCGGCAGTACACCCTTGGTCATACCGGCGACGGCCTCGCCTACTATCTTAAGATCAGGCTGGGCAAAGAGAAAATTGTGACTGGCACATCGGACAAGGATTTGCACGACGACGATTTCTTCTGAGTGTCTGGTAATTACGAAACAGCCGAGGTACCGGGGTAGTTCGTAAGCAAGAACTTCGGTTCCACAAGTAAGCCGCGCAAACTTGCTCGATTAGCTTACTATCTCCATTATTTTGTACTTAACCATTTTCCTCGTTTCTTTTGCAGCAATTCAAGCCTTACAAGCCAACTATCATTATCCAAACGTTGACGCCATCCGAACCGTGCTCCGCTACAGCCACCGAGATTGCAACGATTTGCTCGGTTTCACCCCAACCTACAGGTACTCTGCTCCGCGCCGGAGTAAAGTAACAGACTTCCTCCGTGCTCCATCTCCACCTCCAGACCCTACCCTTCCTGATGTCTCCTTAATCCGGTTGACAGACGAACAAGAAATGGCCAAAAGAAGCCGAATCAAAAACCTTCTCACTGCAACCTCGGCCAAGATACCAAGCGTCGTCGCCTGCTCCCCGGCTGCCGGTCAATCAAGTGCCGCCGTGGTCGCCTTAGCTTCTCCAGCCACCGGGCAGTCTAGCAAAGAAACACGCCGGGCTGGCAAAAGACCACGGGCAGATCCCTCTGCCGAGCTCGTCGCCGAACTAACAACCGAGCAACCTGCCGTCACGGTCAGCCCCATCCCAGCATGGCGGCCGCAGCTGAAGCACTGGGGCAAAGAGATCCCGGCAAATGCTTCGGTCAAAGGCGACAAGGAGCACTTGCTTGCCTTCAACCTCTCAAAGGCTCTGCTGCTGCCCAGCGACGTGGTTGGCAGCGACCACGTTCCTGACACCGGGCTGGTCAAATCCGCTGTGAAGTCCATGACCAGGGTAAGAATTTCAATCTTCTGCTTCAATTTTCACAAGTATTTGCACGGTTTCTTCTCTGATCAAATTCTCATTTTGCAGGCCATCCAAAAGCAGCACTTGGTCATGGAGCGCATCCACAGACTTCGACAGAAGGCAAGTGATACCGCCAGCCAAGTCGAAAGCCTCCAAACTGAGCTTGGCTGAGCAAAGTCCTCGCTCGAAACCACCAATTTCAACAACAACAGGCTGCTCGGCCAACTTGAAGCAGCCAAGAAAGAGAAAGACGGCTCCAGGCCGAGCTTGACGCGCTTAAGAAGTCTAGGAAAAAAGACTGTGAGGACGCCAATAACGCCGGCTTCAACGAAGCCGAGGAAAACTACAAGAAACAAGTCTTCGCCACCCAGGACATTTACTTCAAGGCTGGATGGAAGGTTGCTTGTCAACAGCTCGGTCAGGGTCCTGACACTGACGTGTTTGCCTCTCCACCGGCTGTCTTCTTACCGACCTACCTCATTCCATATGCCAATGACGTCTTCAGCGCGCTGCAAGCTGAGGCCAAGGAAGGACTTGAAGAAGAGGGCGAGGCCAACGCTGAAGGAGAGGACCAAACCGAACAAGAGCAGGCCGGCCAGATTGGGATCGGTGTCCAGGACCCAACTGCCACGGTCAACCTGGAGGCTGATGAGGAATTCCCTTCCCCCCTAGCTTAGGTTTCTTTTTTCTGTTTCTGTAAATGTAACCGGGCTAAGTTCCCCACCTTTTGTATTAACTTTTTATCAATGAAAAGCTTTGATTTCATCAAGTGTTTGGACGGTCGTCATCAATTCCTTTTTCAGCAAAACATCTCGGTATAAATTGTAAAATTGAACATAACACCCAAGTTGAACTCACCAACTTTTTTAACCGGAATAAATAAACTTGGTTGGGAATCCTAAGTTGGGCAAAACACCAACTCTTCCAACCAGAGTAAATCATCTCGGTTGGGAATCCGAAGTTGAACAAGACACCAACTCTTCCAACCGGAGTAAATCATCTCGGTTGGGAATCCTAAGTTGGGCAAAACACCAGCTCTTCCAACCGGAATAAATCATCTCGGTTGGGTTAACTACGTCGAACAAAATAGCAACGCCTTTCAGCCGAAGTAGATCATCTCGGCTAGAAATAATTAAGTTGAACAAAACACCAACTTCTTCAACCGGAGTAAACCATCTCGGTCCGGGAATAACTAATTCTGAACAAATCACCAACTTTTCCAACCGGAGTAAATCATCTCGGTTTTTACATTAAAACAACAGTCCAAGTGCTAAAGCAAAATTACTTCTATATATTGACAAAAAGAATTACATTCTGAAGTGCAAGCCAAAAAATTCCTTTGCACAAGAAAAGAAAGCAAAAGCTTAGAAATAATACAGTTTCAGGTTGGCCGCATTCTATGGCCGGGGTATTGCTCTTCCCTCTAGATCCTCCAAGTGGTAAGCCCCCTTGCCCGCCAGACCGGTGATCTTGTAGGGTCCTTCCCAATTTGCCCCTAGTTTGCCTTCACCTGGCACCAGGGTGTTACACATAACTTTCCTCAAGACCCAATCACCCACCTTGAATGGTCTGGGGTGCACCGTCTTGTTGTACTTCCTGGAGAGCTCTTGCTGGTAGGCGGCCACATGGATAAGAGCCTTTTCCCGGCGTTCTTCCACTAGATCCAACTCCAGAGCAATGGCCTCGGCATTCAGCTCGGGCTCAAAACTTTCACTTCTGAGAGTGGGCATTCCAACTTCCAAAGGAATGACCGCCTCCATGCCATAAGCCAAAGCAAACGGTGTTTCCCCGGTCGACCTTCGAGGGGTTGTTCGGTATGCCCAGAGGATGCTGGGGAGTTCCTCAGCCCACTTCCCCTTCGCCTTCTCCAACCGTTTCTTCAGTCCGTCAAGAATGGTCTTATTCGACGCCTCGGCTTGACCGTTGGACTGTGGGTAAGCCGGGGTGGAGTTGTAGAATTCAATCTTTAAATCTTCACAAAACCCTCTGAATAGGCGACCGTCAAACTGGGTGCCATTGTCAGAAATCAAAATTTTAGGGACGCCGAACCGTGTAACTACATTCTGCCAGACAAACCGCTTCACGTCTTTCTCCTTGATTGTTGCCAAAGGCTCGGCTTCAACCCACTTGGTGAAGTAGTCGGTTGCCGCGATGAAGAACTTTCGGTTGCCTGGAGCTGTCGGGAGCGGCCCCACTATGTCTAATCCCCACATTGTAAAAGGCCAAGGGCTGGTTAGGGGAAGAAGTTCTTTGGCCGGCTGTTGAATCTGGTGCGCAAACTTCTGGCACTTCTTGCACTTGCGAACATATTTCTGGGCGTCGGCTTGCATACACAGTCACCAATAGCCTTGCGAAATAGTGCGGTAGGCCAAGGACCTGCCCCCTATGTGACTGCCACAGATGCCTTCGTGAATTTCATACAAGAAGGCTTCCACGCTACTCGGGTGCACACACCTCAGGTATGGACCGTTGAAAGACTTTTTATACAAGACACCTGAAGAAGAAAGCCAAAACCACTCTGACTTTACACGCACTTTGTGTGCTTCCTTCTTATCGGTTGGAAGAGTCCGTTCTCTGAGGAAAACGACGATAGGGTCCATCCAGGAAGGACCTAGCTCGGCGCAGAGTACTTCCGTCTGCCCGATTTCTTCAATACTCGGCCGGGGAAGATATTCAATTATCAGGGGGTTAGGAGATGCGCAATCAACCATTGAGGCGAGGCTGGCTAGCTCATCAGCTCGGTTGTTCTTTTCTCAGCCAATCTGTTGAACTCTAATTTCCTGAAATCGCTTGATATGTTCCCTGACCAAAGCTTGGTACTTTGCCATTCTGTCATCCTTTGCTTCATAAATCCCAGCGACCTGGTTAACCACAAGCTGGGAATCACTGTACACCATTAGCTCGGAAGCTTGCATCTGAAGCGCGCTTTTGAGACCGGCCAAAAGCGCCTCGTACTCAGCCTCGTTGTTGGATGTTGGAAAGCCAAGGGTGATAGAGTGTTCAATTGTCAACCCGTCCGGGGATATCAAAACTATACCTAGCCTGGCTCCGTGACGGTTCGAGGCTCCATCAACAAAAAGTTTCCACATCTCCCCCACAAAGAGCTTCCAGTATTCTGAGGGATCTTGAGAAGCTTGAAGGTTGATGGGATCACGACTGCTCGGCTGTGCGGTTTCAAGTTCTGTGTTGATCGGTTCCAATTCAGTCACCCTTGATGATTCGGCACCGGACTCAGCAAGTTGATCCACAATGCTCAAGTCCGTAGGCGAATCACCAGGTTGCGGTACTATGCCGGCCGCAGGCTCTGAGCTGTGTGGTTCAATTTCTTCCGCCCTTGGTGATGCGGGACCAGGTAGAGCTGGTTGGTCGGTGGTATTCAACTCCGTCATCGTATTACCAGGTGGTAAAACCATATAAACTGAGGGTGCTTCAGTGGTGTGCTCAAACTCCGCGTCGCTACCTCCACCAACTGGTTGTATCTCGGTTGCACTTGCGTGTACCTCATCATCTGCCGCGGTAATACCGACCGGGCATACCGGATGAGTTCCAACTGAGAATTCGGCGACAAAGTCGGCCAAGGTCTGGGCTTTGATGGCAGTACGCAGCTGGAACTTCACATCAAACTGTCCCAACTCGACTGCCCACTTGAGAATCCGACCGGAGAAGTCTGCCCGCTCGAATAAAGCTTTGAGAGGGAATTCGGTCAAGACGATGACGGTATGTGCATGGAAATAGTGCGCCAACTTTCTTGAAGCCATCATTAATGCCAAAGCAAGCTTCTCCAATGGCAAGTATCTCGACTCTGCCGGTAGCAAAGTTTTGCTGACATAGAAGATGGGGAGGTGCTTGATTCCTTCAGCCCGGACAAGCACCACACTGACTGCATACTGTGATACAGCCAAATAAAGATAAAGTTCTTCTCCAGGCTCCGGTGTGACCAACAGTGGCGCTGAAGAAAGACACTCCTTGAGCTCGGCCAAAGCTCAGTCACACTCTTCATCCCAGGAGAACTTTGATTTTAAAGACTGAAAGAAAGGGCGGCAGTGATCTGATGACCGGCTTATAAATCAATTAAGCGCGGCGGCCATTCCGGCCAGATGCTGCACATCTTTTGCCGAGCTAAGCTGTTTCAAATTTTGCACGGCTTGAATTTGTGTAGGGTCTGCTTCGATGCCTCGGTTCGTGACTAAGAATCCCAAAAATTTTCCGGATCCCACGCCGAAGGTACACTTAGACGCATTCAGGCGTAGCTTGTGCTTTTTGAGAATGGCGAACGTCTCGGCCAAGTCGGACAAATGATCTGCCTGATGCCGGCTTTTAACCACCATATCATCAATGTAGGCCTCCATTGTCCGGCCCAGCAAAGGAGCAAACATCTTGGTCACCATCCTCTGAAAAGTTGCCCCGGCGTTTTTCAAACCGAAAGGCATGACTCGATAGCAAAAGAGTCCCCTTGGTGTAGTAAACGAGGTGATTTCTCGGTCGGGGCCATGCATGGCAATCTGACGATAGCCGCGGTAGGCATCCAAGAAACTTAGCCTGTTATGTCCAGCCGTCAAATCCACAAGCTGGTCGATTCTAGGCAAAGGAAAGCTATCTTTCGGACAAGCTCGGTTGACGGTCTTGTAATCAACGCAAACCCGCCACTTCCCATTCTTCTTCGGTACCACCACTGTATTTGAGATCCACCGAGGATAGTGTACTTCCTGAATTGCTCGTGCCTCCAGCAAATTCTTAACCTCTTCCGCAACTACCTTGGCGTGATGTAACGCCGATCTCCTTGTTCGCTGAATGACTGGCTTGGCTCCGGGAAAGACATTGAGATGATGGCAAATAAAACTAGGATCGAGGCCGGGCATGTCGTAAGGTGACCATGCAAAAACTTCGATGTTGGCCGTCAAAAACTCAACCATTTCGGTCCGTTCTGTGGCTGTAAGGCTTGAGCCGAGCAAGAAGAACTTGTCCGGCTGCTCTGTATCAATTCGCACTTCCACCAATTCCTTGACAGCTTTGTCTTCGGCCTTGCTACGCACATCATCCAAGACACCCTGGTCCTCCGGTCCTTCAATCATTTGAACAAATCCTTTGGCAGCCCGGCTCCCGTTGACCGCCACGAAGCACTGCTTTGACATGACCTGATTGCCCCAAATCTCCTCAATTGCCCCCATAGCCGAGGGAAACCTCATTACTTGGTGGAAAGTCGATGCCACGGCTTGCATAGCGTGAAGCCACCCCCTTCCAAGGATCAAATTGTAAGTAGATGGTACCTGTAATACCCAGAACTCCACCTGTTTGACCACGGACCCAGCTTTGACCGGCAGGATAATCTTTCCCAAAGGCCACTCCGGTTGTGAGTTGAAACCAACCAACGGCGATGTCGCCGGGGCCAAATCCGTATCTCGGAGCTTGAGCTGTTGGAAAGCGTCGTAGTACATGATCTCAGCCGAGCTTCCCTGATCGATCAAGATTCGTTTCACTTCAAAATCTTTGACGCGGAGTGTTACTACTAAGGCGTCATTGTGCGGTGTCTGAATGAGCTCCAAGTCCCTGGAGGAGAAACTGATCACCTCTTTCACTTCCGTCTTCCCCCTCTTGAGCTCAGGCTGAACTGACAAAACTTCCCTCGTGTGCTCTGCCTTCTTGATCATACCACGGAGCTCGCAAACACGCACCGGTTCCACTATGCCGTGGATGACATTCACAATCCCTTGAGGAGGTGCATCTCGGTCATCCAGTCCCCGCGGATCAACCGGAACTTGATTTGCCTTAACGCCCCCATCAATGTAAAGATCCAGGTGCCCGGCCGCGACTAGCTCTTCCAGGTGTTGCCTTAATGGCAAATAATCCTCTGTCCGGTGGCCTCGCTCCCAATGAAACGTGCAACAATACCGCGGATTGTAGCCTGTTTGTCCATCGCCCAACTTAGCAGGAAACCGAACATACTCCTCGTCTCGGATTTCACTAAGGATACGATAGATCGGAATCTTGAAGACCGTGGTTATGCCAGTCCTTGCCTTCAACCGTCTGTTTGCATTCAATACGTCATCTCGGGGGTAGTCATCCCGGTCATTTCGACGTCCTCTACCCCGATTTTTGTGATTCGAGCCACGGTCCGATTCCTCTGTGCGGTCACTTGAGCGGCTGGACTCTTGCCCAACTGCGTGCACTTTGCCTGCTGTCTTCTTGTCTGTTGCTACCGGTGTTGCCTTCACGGTAGATGCTGACGCATCATCCTCGACTCGGATGTGCTCATTGATGCGCTGCATGAGCTGGCCCATGGAGGTCGGTTGGTGCATGGTAAGCGAGTCCCGCAGTCTATATCCGACCGGGAGACCACGCTTGTATTGAGTGATTGCAAGGTTGACCGGGCAATCTAAGATCTCGTTGAAGGTCTCCCAATACCTAGAGTTGTATGCCTTCAATGTGTCGCTCGGTTCCATCTTGACACTCAGTAAATGATCGACTTCCTTTGGTGTTTTTGTGTTAGTTTTGAAGCGCGTCACAAAGGCTTCGGCCAACTGATGCCACCGTTGTATGCTCCCTTCCGGCAACCTCTAGAACCACTTCAAGCCCAGCTCGCCTAAACTTGACGGGAAGATCAGGCACATAAGTCTGTCATTTCGCCTATGTCCGGCCATAACCTGTCGGAAGTGGCTCACATGCATGTAAGGATCGGTTTTCCCGTCGTAAAGCATGAACTTTGGCTGGTGGAAGCCTGCCGGAAGCAGTGTTGTTTCTATTTCCTGGGCAAAAGGGGTGGCACTTAGCCTGGCCAAATCTGAATCCACTAGAAGAGGCGCTGTTTGGCGGGGTGGAGGCATTCCGACCTCCTCGCTGGCGTGAACCCCGTAGGATAGCCGCTGGAACGCCGGTATCCTCTGAGCTTCACGTCGGCGAGCCAGCTCCGTTAAGGCCGCCCGCAAATCCTCTGAATGAGCGGAGTGAGAGTACTTAGACGTCGTCGCCGGACGTGAGGGCCGGTAAGTGCTATCTTGCACGCTAGACTTCTCTGCATGCACGTCGGAATCACCAACCTGATAACTTCTGGTAATAGAAATGGATGGAGTGCGTCGCTGACTCTGACCGCCTGAACGGCGGGATGGGGTGCGCTCACTGTGGTCACCCACTCCAGCTACACCCTTCCCTTTGACATGCTGCTTGAGCTCCTCCATCTCCACCGCCATTCGCCGGATGACAGCGTCTTGGTCCCTCAACTTGTGTTCCAAACGTCGGGCATGTGATTCTCTCCGCCGCCGATGACCGTCCGGACTTCGTGAATGACCATAACTTCTCCCGCGCTTATCCCGCGCGTCTCCTGACTGTCCTCCGGTGGGTGTCTCTAAGTCCGCCATTGGATGGATGGCGGGAGGTCCTTCTCTCCGTCGAGTAAACTCCGGGGTTGCTCCGTCTATGGCAGACAACGGAAACTCTTCGTTGTTCGCCATGGTCGGCGGTCAGACGAGCGTGGAAGACAAGGTTTTATCTGCAAGCTTCCCACAGACTGTGCCAATTGTACGGGGAGCAAATATTTCTGCAAGCCCGTACTCCTTTCTTCCAAGCTCCGTTTCTGTCCGATCACCTGAAAGCGCAATGAGGGTGAGCTACCCGGCGGTGTGTGGCCGGAAAACCCCTCCGACGATCTAATTAGCACACATCTTAGGGAGAGGAGAGAGAGAGTGTTTGAGTGTAGGAGTTCCTTACAAAGTGTTCGTCCCCACGTATGGGGGGCGCAGACATGCTCATATACCCTTCTGCGTCCCAAACCTGCTCCCAATGGTCCCTCGACACGTGGCTCTGCTATCCCATCTGTCAGCACAAATCCTGCTGAGTGTCACCTAATCTCAACTGCCCGCTCACTCTATTGGGAGCTCGGCAGCCGAGCTGCACCATCTTGTCCGCCAACAGTCGTGCTGTGCTTCATGTCCAAGCACTCCACTAGCTAAGCTTAATAAGGACCGGGCTAGGCAACATCTCGACAAAGCCGAGCAAACAGGTACCTCGGCTGACCACGCCTTTCCGGGCGCTGGTCACTTAACTTGACTGGCTTCGCCTCCGTCAAACATGTAGCTCGGTCCAACCAAGCGTTGCCTTAACCGAGCAACTTCTTTCCAAACTGGGCCACACATCCTCGGCCCAACACTTGCCCGATCCAAATCTGTCCGGCAAAACTCTGTCTGGCCTAGATCTGTCTGGCCCAGTACCAGATCATTAATCTCCCTCTCACTCCTCAACATTCATTTCCAGAACACGAACATTTTCCTTCTTTTTTTTATTGTGTAATAATAATGCTTTTCAACCTTTGTTAATTAGAAGGAAACATGAATGAGAAGTTTCATTTTTCATTGTTTGAAATTAGTATTAATTGATATAACCATTGAATATGATCGTTGCCCTTTTGAAATTTGAATTTACAACAGTCAAACTTTTTTCTATATATTCTACAACTTTCATTCTAAAATTTTTGTACAAAACAATTTATCATTACATTTTCCATTCAGTTTTATCTTTACCATCTAACCTCAAGGTGAGCGTAATTTTACGTATGTCTCCGTTGATGTGTATTTCTTATTTTTTTTCATAATATCAAATATAATTAATTTGTCATTTTACTTTGAGTTACTAAAACAACACAAATTCAAATTGTACTTGTAGGGATGTGGTTTGGAAATACTCTTCAGGATCCTGGGGAACGCTCGTGATCCTCTTCTGGTCACCTAAAAAAGAATAAACACTCCGGTCAGGGATGCCGGAATTAGCACTCTAACGGGCAAGTTAGTATCTACACTCGAGGAAGCTTGTATTCTAAGTTAAGCACAATAATTCTCACATACCTCTTTATGGCTGATGTTTCTCTTATTTATATCTTTTCTTTTTGGGCCTCGGGATTAGATCCCTTTCCTACCTCGTATTCGGCACTTTTTATGACTGTTCGATCTTCACTCGGCCTCTTGCTTAATCAGTCATTTGGCCGAGTAGGGTTGGATTTGAGCTTTCGGGCCAATTGCCGAGTGCTTCGAAATATCGACTCTCCCAGGTTTGATTATTCGGAATCTCTATGACTCCCAATTATTGGCCCCCACAATTGCCCCCCAAGCACTCCACTATCGACAGTTGGCTGGAGTGTTTGGCTTTGAACTCGAAGAGTCAGAGCCGAAATTCAGCAGCTGACCGTTTCCCAACGCAAATGTCTGTACATATACTTCTCGGTTATCATTTCAACTTCCCGCTTCTTCGCACACTTATGTTTATTGTGATTTAAAATTTCAACGTCTTTTCAAACACTTACACGCTTTTAGATACTCGTCGCTGGACTACCTTTCATACTACCTCTGCAACTCCTACTCTGCTCTATCGCCTTCGCCTCTTGTAAGTTCTTTCCTTCTCTGCTTTGTTTTTCTTGACTTATCATAATCCTTTTGGCTGAGGGAAATGTCCCAATTCCGGAGGGTGAGGAGTTTCTTACCGCCCTTATCTTGACTGATTTCAGAAGTTTGAGGCAAATCGATTGCGAGGGATCAGATTCGGAGTGGCCAGAAGTAGTTGACTGCGCCGAGTCAGACCAATCCGAAACTGAGGTTGACGAGGCTTTGAAGTTAGTATTTGAAGAAGCCGGCCTCAATTCGGCTAATCCTCTGTCCACTTCAGGTCGAGAAGACCGTGCGCTTAATGATATTTTTCACGGTCTGGAAGACCTTCCCGGCACGTTCCCAGAAGATATGGCTGGGTTGAGCCTAACTAAACTTGCCAATAAGGCGAACGCGGAAAGGCTGGCCGCACGGCGAAGGGCGGAAAAGATTCAGACTGTCGAATCTCAATCCCAGTCCTTGCCTGTTATCGAGGGGATGGCAAAGAATGGAAGCGCCGAGGCGGAACCTTTTGTGCAGACAAGTGTACAGGCTGAGCAAAGGATGGAGACGCCTCGCCGATGTCGATGCTGGCTCAGAAGAAGACCGTGTCGACAAACAACCTCGCTTGGATGAGTCGGATGTGATTGTGCCTTTTGTTATTCAGCCCAAGATAAAAAAAAAATATGCCGATCTCTTGCGATGCTTCGGTGATCAAAGATCCAGCGGTTGCACTCAGCTTGGCGACGTCTGTTTCGCTGTCTGCTGACAAGGCGATTTTTCGGGCAGAGCCTGATTTGGTTGCAATTGGGTTGGCTGTGCAATCAGCTCTTTTGGTATATATCTGGACTTTGTCTTTTCTCTCTACGAAAATATTATTTTGTTCTCAAATTCCTGTTTTGCAGGCCGTCGGAAGGATAGCCGACATGGGTCGTCGCTATCACAATGCCGTCCAGCTAATTGGCTGTTTACAAGCGGAGGTTGAGGGCTAAAGGAGTAAGGCGCAGTCAGAGGGTGCCCGTGCCGAGGCCGAGACAGAGAGAGCCCGTAATGCCGAAGAATTGAGATCGGTCGCCGAGAAGAGGGCGGATGCGAGCGACGACGCACTAAAGTTGGCCCAAGAGGCGATCTCTAAATTGGAAGCTGGGTTGGAAGAGATGAAGGCGGTGAAGGAAACAGCCGACCTGAAGGCTTCTAGCGCATTCGATGTTGGGAAAAAATCAGCTTTTGATGAATATGTGGACGAAGTTCCCAAGTTTGAGAATCGGGGATTTAAACACGGCTGGCTCAAAGCCCTTGTTGCTGCTAATGTGTCATTGGCAATGCCAATTCCATACGAGCAAGAGGATGTTGAGCCGCTGGAGTCTGACTTCGAGGGCTAGCTTGGGCGGCTCTTGTTTTTTTTTTAGAATTTGCCTGTAATTTTCAGCTTTTTACAGCCTTTTGTTTAGTAATTTTCATATGTAAAATGGTTACAATTTGTGCCCAATTTACTTAATGAAAATTCACTTTGTGCTTTGCTGTTACTAATGAATGGAATTATTTAGTTGCTATTTTGGGTGAAACGTTTTGTATCCTTGCCGACTATCTAATTAGGCCGTTTTAGCAAGGCATGAGGCCATGATGCTCAGCCAGTTAGATTAATAAATCTGCCCTTGCCCCAGCCAGTGCATGGACTTCAAGGCATCCGCCTATAATTGTCGATTAGATAATTAGGCCGTTTAAAAAGCCAAAAATCAGTGCATGAAGTGGCTATGGCACATATCAATCGGCATGGGGCCAAGATGCTCGGCCAGTTAGATTAATAAATCTGCTCTTGCCCCAGCCAGTGCATGGACTTCAAGGCATTCGCCCATAATTTCCGTTTAGATAATTAGGCCCTTTAAAAAGCCAAAAATCAGTGCATGAAGTGGCTATGGCACATATCAATCGGCATGGGGCCAAGATGCTCGGCCGGTTAGATTAATAAATCTGCCCTTGCCCCAGCTAGTGCATGGAATTCAAGGCATTCGCCCATAATCACCGTTTAGATAATTAGGCCGTTTAAAAAGACAAAAATCAGTGCATGAAGTGGCTGTGGCACATATCAATCGGCATGGGGCCAAGATGCTCGGCCGGTTAGATTAATAAATCTGCCCTTGCCCCAGCCAGTGCATGGACTTCAAGGCATTCACCAATAATCGTCGTTTAGATAATTAGGCCGTTTAAAAAGCCAAAAATCAGTGCATGAAGTGGCTGTGGCACATATCAATCAGCATGGGGCCAAGATGCTCGGCCGGTTAGATTAATAAATCTGCCCATGCCCCAGCCAGTACATGGACTTCAAGGCATTTGCCTATAATTGCCGATTAGATAATTAGGCCATTTTACCAAGCCAAAAATGAGTGCATGAAGTGGCTGTGGCACATAACAATCGGCAGGTTGGGGTCGAAAAAATAAAAGAGGCACTCGCTGAGGAGGTCTGTTGATGCGAGAATCGGGGATTTAAGCACGGTTGGATCGCGGCTCTTTAGGCCGCGGAGGTTCTCCGAGCGAAGGGTATCGATGCCAGCTTATGTAGGCTGGATCATCGTGATCATTTGCCCTTTTCCGCCTTTGAAGTTGAAAAGAGCAGCGCCGAATAAAAATATTCGCTGTAATGTGCAAACGCGGATCGCGTCTAGAATTATGTGATTATTGATTGGTTGAATAAAAGAAAAGAATTTTATTTTCAATTTTTTGTTATAATTCTTGTTCAGCACACTCGTGCTTGCATATGTTTCATTATACGTGTTTGAATGAATGTATCTCAGATGAGTGAATGGACGTTGATCAACCTGTTTTAATTGAAATTGTGTTAAGCACGGCCCTGCGGCTTAGCCCAAAGACGTCATTCGCCAATGGGGCTCTGAATTCAGAGACTTTATTTGGCCGGTTGTGATATCCACGAAGGGCGCTCCGAATCCGGAGACTTTAATCGGCACAAAGACATCATTCGCCCATAGGGCTCCGAATCCAGAGACTTTATTTGGCCAGTCGTGATATCCACGAAGGGAGCTCTGAATCCGGAGACTTTAATTGGCCCAAAGACGTCATTCATCGATGGGGCTCCGAATCCGGAGACTTTGTTTGGCCGGTCGTGACATCCACGAAGGGCGCTCCAAATCCAGAGACTTTAATCGGACCATGTTTGAACTAGATTCTGCAGTAGGTGAATGGGAATCTTTATATTTACAGAAAAAGAGACGTACATGACGAATAGTTCAGAACAAGTATCATGTCCCACAAGTCGGGTTAATGATAAAATTTGCATAAATGCGTGGAATTCCAAGGTCGTGGCAGACTCCTTCCCGACATGTCTCTGAGCCGATATGCCTCTACTCCGGCGACCGAATCGATCTGATAGGGACCGTCCCAGTTAGGATCCAATTTTCCATTTGCCGGTTTCCTGTCAGCTGGGAGTACCTTCTTCAGAACCAACTCTCTTGGTGTGTAGCGGGGGCTAACGCGTATTGTATGACTTTGCAGCTGCTGTTGTACGTGCGATCGACGCAAGGGCTCGATCTCTTCTCGTTTCTTCAATTAGATCAAATCCAAAGCCAGCTCATAGTCATTTTCGGGCCCGTATTGAATTGCGGACTTCAGTGCTCGGCGTTGGACCGATTTCCAGGGGTAAATTGTCTGGGTTCCAAAGCATTAGGGTGCAAACGGCGTTTCTTCCAGTGATTCTTTTTGGTGTAGTCTCGATGAGCCCACAGCACGCTTGGTAAATTCTTCGGACCCATTTGCCTTTGGCTTTCTCCAGCTCTTCTATGCCATCCAAATGGATTTATTAGAGGCCTCGGGCTTGGCCATTGCTTTGGGGGTAGGCTTTAGCGTAGAAGTTAAGGCGAATTTACCCATATTTGCTGCACAGCTCTCGGTTTATACGCACAATCAAACTGGGGGTCTTATCTGAGATAAAAGCTCTAGGGAATGCCAATCGTGTTATGATTTCCTCCACACAAAGCGCTTAATGTCAGCATTCTGTATGTGAGTATAATTGCCTTCCGCTTCGACCCATTTTCGTGAAGTATCTGTGCGACAGATCAGGTATCGCTTGTTCCTGGGGCCCTCGGCAATGGTCCTTTATGATATCAAGCCCCACTGGGCGAACGGCCAAGGATTGGTGTAGAGTTCAAATCTTCAGCAGGCAGATGGATTAACGGCAGGAATTTCTTGGCACTGTTCTCCACTTTTTCGCATAACACTCGCATCGTTCCGCTCTCGTTGCGGCAATAATACCCTGCGTTATAGCTCGGGGGCCAAAAAGAGGTCTTGCTAGATGGTGCAACCTAACTTGTCGTGTATCTCAGCCCAGAACCTCTCGACTTTCCGGAGTGCAACATTTCCAAATTTGGGCCGAGAGTGACTTTTTATAAAGCCTTCCATTGCGGGTTCCAAGTCAGTATCGCATGGCTTGTTCTCGCAGCCTTGTGGCTTCTTTCTTGTTCTCTGGGAGTTGTTCAGAGGATAGGACGCGACAATAGGATCCATCCAGCTTGAGTGCAGATTTCCTTAAACGTTGATTTGGACTTCCTTGAGCGGGCTGATGCTTGGCTTCTGATGAATCCAACTTCGAATGTTCATTTAATCTTTTGAGTTGATTGCAGAGGCTAGGCAGGCTAAGGCATCTGCGTGGGTGTTCTGATCACATTGTTATCTGATTCAACATGATGGTCAAATTGCAACAGGGATTGGCCGTTTTCATATAGGCTTTGCCATACGTCATTATTCTTGCCGCGTACTCCCCTTTTAGCTGATTGATCACACGTTTGGAGTACAAAAACACCAACAGACGCGAGCCACCCAGAATATGCGCATTCCTCAAACCAGCTAGAGAGGCTTCGTATTCGGCTTCGTTATTCGATGTTCGGAAGCCGAACTTCACGGCCTGTAATTATTGCACCGTCGGGGGCCATGATTACAACTCCAGCTCCACTGGCTGCTGATTGGACGATCCATTCACAGACAACTGCCAGATGTCCCGACATTAAATCCTCCACGTTCGGGTTTGATCGAATCTCATCCGTTCTTAAAGTCGACATTAGACTTGAAAATCGGCAAGGCCCCCGTGAATTCGGGATAAAGTCGACAAGCACCTGTCCTTTGATTGAGGTTCTAGATAGAAATTGGGAAATCAGTATTGGCCAAAGTTCCAGAGCCCACTTTGAAAAACACGTTTCGGATGCTTCCACACTGCATTAGGACTGATCGGATAGGGGTGATCTGTTAGTACCCCAATGCTATGCCCCTGGAAGTATGCATGAGCTTCCTTGCCGCATATAACTAGGGCTAGGATAAGCTTTTCAGCGGAAGGTAGGTTTTCAGTGTCACTATTTGCCTTGCCACATAATACACTGGCCACTGCTCCTCCAGCTCTTCCTTTATCAATACGTGTTGACGGGCTCGATTCAGAACTGCCAGGTTACAGAATGAGCGGGGTCGCCAGCATAGGGTTGTGCCAGGAGTGGTACTGAGAGGAGGTAGGTCTTCAGGCCATTGAAAGCGGCTTCGCAATTGGCAGACCATTCAAAGGCCTTGCCCTACCGTAGTGTATGAAAGAATTGTCGACAGTGATCTGTGGACCAGCTGATAAACCTGTTCAGTGCGGCAGCTATCCCCATCAACTTTTGGACCTCCTTTATTGAACGAGGGGAGCCGAGCTCCAGGATTGCTGTGATTTGCCTTGGGTTGGCTTCGATTCCTCTGTGGTTAACAATGTAGCCCAAGAATTTGCCAGAGCCGATACCAAACGCACATTTGGAAGCGTTCAACTTCATTCCATATTTGCGTAGGATGCCGAATGTCTCTTCCAGATCGGCTATGTGATTTTGCTCTTCTTTGGACTTGACCACCATATCGTCGATGTACACTTCCATCGTTTTGCCGAGTTTCTCTTTGAACATGGTGGTGACCAGTCTCTGGTAGGTTGCCCCCTACATTCTTCAACCCAAAAGGCATTACCTTATAGCAATAGGTTCCTCTTGGGTTGAGGAATGCAGTTTTCTTTTGGTCCTCCGGATGCATGGCAATTTGATGATAACCTCTATAGGCGTCAAGGAAACTCAAACGCTGATGACGCGCCGTAGCATCTACGAGCTGGTCTATTCTGGGAAGAGGAAAACAATCCTTTGGGCAGACTTTGTTTAGGTCCGTGAAGTCGACGCACACTTGCTAAGTCCCATTTTTCTTCTTTACCATCACTGTATTAGAGAGTCATGTAGGGTAGGTCACCTCCCTAATTGCTCCGGCGTTGAGCAGCCTGTCGACCACCTCAATAACGGCGGCAGTGTGCTTTGCGGCTGACCACCGACTTTTCTGAATGATCGGCTTGCACTTAGGATCGACATTCAAACGGTGCTGTGAAACTGACGGATCTATACCCGGCATCTCGTAGGGAGTCCATGCAAAGACAACGAGGTTGCTCAGTAGGAAAGATATTAGCTGCTGTCGGTCGGCCTGATTCAAGGAGGCGCCGACCATGAAGAACTTGTCTGGGCTTCCATCAATTTGAACTTGTTCTAAGTCTTTCGTTACTTTTTCCTTTGGGAGCCGCCCAATATCATCGAGGCTTTCTCGATCCAACAACTCAATGGAATTCACTTGTAGTGCCTTTGGCGTTTTCTCCGCAAGGAGGTAACATGTTTGTGCCGATTTCTGGGAGCCGAGGATTTACTCAATGCCGCGTTCTGTCGGGAAGCGGAGCAGTTGATGATAGGTGCTGGGCACGGCTCGCATAGTATGCAACCAGGACCGTACCATGATGAGATTATACGGCGATGGCAGCTTGACGACCAAGAATCCCATATCCAATGTTCGAGAACTTGCTTGAACGGGCAGTCGGATTTTCCCCAACGGGTATTCTGGATTGACATTAAAGACGAATAGTGGATAAGGGGCCGTGGAGAGATCCGATTCGGAGAAGCCAAGTTTGGTGAATGTCTTGTAGTACATAATCTCCGAAGTGCTCCTCGGATCGATGAGTACGCGTTCAACTGTGAATCGGTTTACGCGTAACTCGATTACCAAGGGATCAATGTGGGGCAGTGTTACTCCGGCCAAATTCGAATCATCGAAAGTGATAACCTCAGCTTCAAGGGGCCGTTTAGCCGGAGTGAGTTGCTCGTGATGGTTACACTTCGACTGAACCGCGTGTACCTCCGATGAGATCGGCATGCTGTATATCATATGGATTGCGCGAAGCGAATGTGAATCTTGTGTCGAGGCTATTGCTTTAGCTGGGTTGCCTTTTCGGACGTACTGCTGTAACCGGCCATCTTGTGCCAATTTCCTGTCGTGCGAGGTGAATGATGGTGCTATGTATTTCTGAGATAGCACCGCCTTTGAAATCTGTCGTACAAAAGGATCGTGTTGATCGCCATCCGAGCTGTTTCTTCTTCACTTAGGCCTTGTACGGGGACTGTCTTCAGGAGAACTGGAAATTACAGATCGCCCCTTCTTCTTGGGCCTCGAGGATAATAAGTCGGAGTTGCTATCAGTATTTTGTTGTCGGGCTCGAGATCGTCGACCATCTGCTTTTGAAGATCGTTCCGGATTTGGGCGCGCTGCTTGCGTAGACTTCACCATTTCCTAGGCCAAATTTTCACGAAGACGTTCGTTCTCAATGATCATGCTTTCCAACCTCTGTTCGTTTTGCTTCGCTTGTTCTATGATCGCCCGCATTATCTCATGCTCCGAAGTCGAGGGTGAGGCGAAATTCAGGGCACGTCTTGCGGTGATAGTCTCTGTTCCAAACAAGTTTGTTGGAGCAGTTTCATCTTGAGGTATGGGGTTGATAGTGACTGTTAGAGGATCTTTCGTCACGTTCGCCATGGATGTGCTTAAGTATTGCCACAGACGGCGCCAATTGTGGGGAAGTGGTTTGGAAATACTCTACAGGATCCTGGGGAACGCTCGTGATCCTCTTCTGGTCACCTGAAAAAGAATAAACACTCCGGTCGGGGGTGCCGGAATTAGCACTTCGACGGGCAAGTTAGTATCTACGCTCGAGGAAGCTTGTATTCTAAGTTAAGCACAGTAATTCTCACATACCTCTTTTTGGCTGATATTTCTCCTATTTATATCTTTTATTCTTTGGGCCTCGGGATAAGATCCCTTTCCCACCTCGTATTTGGCACTTTTTATGACTGTCTGATCTTCACTCGGCCCCTTGCTCAATCGGTCATTTGGCTGAGTAGGGTTGGATTTGAGCTTTCGGGCCTATTGCCAAGTGCTTCGGAATATCGACTCTCCCCGGTTTGATTATCCGGAATCTCTATGACTCCTAATAATCGACCCCCACAAGACCTGCTCGACAAAGGATTTATCAGACCTAGCACTTCACCATGGGGTGCACCGGTGTTGTTTGTGAAATAGAAAGATGGAACCCTATGCTTGTATATCGACTATCGGGAATTGAACAAGGTAACAATGAAGAATAAATATCCCTTACCCCGTATTGATGACCTGTTTGACCAGTTGCAGGGATCACAAGTGTTTTCCAAGATTGATTTGAGATCCGGGTATCATCAGTTGAAGGCAAAGGCGGAAGATGATGAGAAAACCGCATTCAGAACGAGGTATGGACATTTTGAGTTTCTTGTTATGCCATTTGGAGTGACTAATGCTCCGGCAGCATTTATGGACCTAATGAACCGAATTTTTAAAACCTACCTTAACGAATTTGTGGTGGTTTTTATTGATGACATTTTGATATACTCTAAAGATAGACTTGAACGTGAACAGCATTTGAGAACTGTCCTGCAAATACTTAGGGAAAGGAAATTGTTTGCTAAACTAAAGAAATGTGAGTTTTGGTTGGATGAAATTGTTTTCTTAGGGCATGTGATCAACAAGGAAGGGATTTCAGTGGACCCATAGAAAATAGAGACAATTGTGAATTGGCCTACACCAACCAATGTAACAGAAGTTCGCAGTTTTATGGGTTTAGCTGGGTACTACAGGAGGTTTGTGAAAGATTTTTCAAAAATAGTTGTGCCTCTTACCAAACTGACACGCAAGGGGCAACCTTTTGAATGGAAAGATGAAAAAGGATCAGCCTTTCATGAATTGAAAACAAGATTGACCACTGCACCGATTTTGACACTACCATCAGGTACGAAAAATTTTGTAATTTTTAGTGATGCGTCTTATAAAGGTTTGGGTTGTGTGCTAATGCAGAACGGAAAGGTTTTGTTTATGCCTCCCGACAGTTGAGACCGCACGAGAAGAACTACCCAACACATGACTTAGAATTGGCCGCAGTTGTTTTTGCTTTGAAAATCTGGCGACATTATTTGTACGGGGCAAAGTGTGAAGTCTACACGGATCACAAAAGTCTGAAATACTTCTTTACGCAGAAGGAGTTGAATATGCGACAGAGGAGATGGCTGGAATTAATAAAGGATTATGATTTAGAGATTCAGTATCACCCCGGGAAAGCTAACACAATTGTTGATGCCTTGAGCAGAAAATCAACAGGGAGTATGGCTTGTTTGCTTACTGAACAAAAAGAGATCTTGCAAGATTGTGAGAAGTCTAAAATTGAATTAGTAATGTGTGAACAGGGCGAATTGATAGCCGCTATTACAGTCGAGCCGACAATCATTGATGAAATCAAACAGAAATAGAAAGAGGATGAATTCCTCAAGAAGGTGGTTGATGAATTTGAGGCAAGTCCGAAGGCAGAGTTCAGTATTGAAAATGAAGTGTTGAAATTTTGAAACAAAATGTGTGTCCCAGATGTACCGGAACTGAAAAAGAGGATTTTAGATGAAGTCCACAAATCAGTGTTTGTTATACATCCGGGCAATAATAAAATGTATCAGGATTTGAAACAAACCTATTGGTGGCCTAAAATGAAGAAGGAAATTGCAGAATATGTGTCCAAATGTCTTCAGTGTCAGCAAGTTAAAGCTGAACATCAGAAACCAGGCGGTCTACTGCAACCTCTCCCTATTCCTGAATGGAAGTGGGAACATGTGACTATGGATTTCGTTCTTAGCCTACCTCGGACTCCTCGAGGTATGGATTCTATTTGGGTTGTAGTTGATAGACTGACTAAATCTGCACATTTTCTACCTGTTAGAACTACGTTTAATGCTTATAGACTAGCTACCATATATGTTGATGAGATTGTCCGTTTACACGGAGTTCCGGTATCTATTGTGTCAGATAGAGATCCGAAATTTGTATCTAGATTGTGGAAAAGTTTACATGAAGCTATGGGGATAGAACTAAGGTTCAGTACTGCATTCCACCCACAGACAGATGGGCAATCAGAACGAACAATACAGACTTTGGAAGATATGCTTCGAATGTGTGCTTTAGATTTTCAGGGGAGTTGGGAAGACTATTTGCCACTTGTAGAATTTGCATACAATAACAGCTTCCACTCCAACATCGGTATGGCACCGTACGAGGCTTTGTATGGTAGGCGGTGTAGATCACCAATTTGTTGGACAGAGGTCGGGGATAGAGCTTTGCTTGGGCCTGGAATTGTGCAAGACACTTCTAAAAAGATCAAGATCATTCGGCAAAGGCTTAAAACAGCTCAGGACCGACAAAAGAATTATGCAGATGTTCGGAGAAGACCTCTTGAGTATAAGGTTGGTGACCATGTGTTCATCCGTGTATCTCTGATGAAAGGCCAAGTTAGGTTTGGAAAGAAGGGCAAGTTGTCGCCCCGTTATATTGGGCCGTTTTAGATTCTGGAAAGGCTTGGCCCAGTTATCTATAGAGTTTCTTTGCCACTGGGATTCGAACAAATCCATAATGTGTTTCATGTGTCGATGTTGAGGGATTACCTCTGAGACCTGTTTCAAGTGATTGATTATCACCGGGTAGCTATTGATGAAAATATGGAGTACGCGAATGGCCAGAGCGAATCGTCGACCGGCAAGTGAAACAGTTGAGAAGTAAGTCCATCCCAATGGTGAAAGTGGAATGGAAAGAACACTATGGGACGGATGCCACATGGGAAAAAGAGGAGGAAATGCGACTACGATATCCACATTTGTTTCCCGATGAAGGTAAAATAAGTTTGAGGGACCAAACTTCCTAAAGGGGGGAAGACAGTGATAACCCTGTTCCGTTTCGTGCTAATTGGTCCTTAATATGAATATGATTATGTGTTTAATGTGATTTTGTGTGCCATTATGTGAAAATATGTGGTTTTGAGTTTCTATCTGTTCACCGTAGAAATATCTATTTGACTATCTGCTTTGGAAATTAAATTGAAGGCCCTATCGGCCACAGAAACTGAAATCGATTGCGCCCTTGTGATTAGCGTAATTTTTAGAGCCTACGGTGAAATTTAATTGGAAATTGATTCAGATCAAAATAAATAGATTAAATTGGTGCTTTAGTGCTCAATTATTTAATTCAAATCAATTGTGCCTATGAGAGCACATGTAAAGGGCCTTATTATAATTGATTTCTCCTTTTATATCATTTGGCTGGTTTCAACTCTAAGAAGAAAAAGAGAGAACCGAACTAGAGAGAGAGAGAGTGTATAGGAGAATCAAAGTTTGATCTTGAAGGCTTGGAAATTTGAAGTCTAACTCTAGATTTGACCATAGATTGGAAGAATTGAGCCTCTAGGTAAGTGAATTCATGAGTTTAATATTGTAAATTGTGAATTCAAGTTTGATTAATGGTCAAGAACATGAGTTAGTTTGATCATAAGGAAATTGGGCTGATTTTGTTGTATTTGAAGTCATGGAATGTTTGCATGTGCATAATAACCATGAATTTTCATAATTGAGCATGAAAAATATGATCTATGTAAAATTGTGGCTAGAATCCATGCTTGTGACCACTATTTGTTCAATTTGAGTTGAAATGGAAGCCATATCCCACATGCATGTACCATTCATAAGAGGTATGAGCTTGAATGTATGAAATTGTTATGTTGAAAGTGAATTTGGTGTAGATTGGGACATGCATGTGATTAATTTGTGAAATTGAGCTCCATTGTGTTGTAATTTGGTGTTTGTACCATGTTATTACATGTATATATGAAGTTTGAGCCAAAAATTATGAGTATGGAACCTTTGGAGGTCGAATTGAGCTCAAGAACAAATTCTAGAAAACCCAGAATTCTTGATGTCCGCTCGAGCGGGGAAACCGCCGCTCGAGCGTGAAATACGAGCTCCCAGCATATTTTGCAGACATGGCTTCCACTCGAGCGGGGAAGTTCACACTCGAGCGGGGAGCTATGTAGACAGATCTTCAGCTCGAGCGGCCGAGTTCGCGCTCGAGCGTGAAATTGATGTAACTAGTACTTTTGCAGACCTCATGGGTCCGCTCGAGCGGGGAAGTCCACGCTCGAGCGGGGACCCTGTTTTCTGAAATTTTGAAAAGACATTCTGTGTTTCGCTTTCTGTTCTCTCTCACTTCTAAGTACTCTTAGGCATACATTGAGCATTGTAATTGAGTTAAAGAGATAAGAATGAAGCCTCAAGAGGAAATGTGAATTTAGAACGGATTGAATTGTTTGTGACCCTTTTGTGTTCATGGAATGTGTAGGGTCGAGCTCTAGGGCGAACCAACCAATCGATCACTATGAGTAATGTCTTATCAAGATATTTGAGATATGTTATTGTCCAATTGTTTACTTCTATGTAATTTTTGTAAGCTCATTAATTTGAATAGTGGACAATGATTGACATGAATGATTGGGCCGAAGGCCGATTGATATAAATGATTGGGCCGAAGGCCGATTGACATGAATGATTGGGCCGAAGGCCGATTGACATGAATGATTGGGCCGAAAGCCGAATGACATGAATGATTGGGCCGAAGGCCGATTGACATAAATGTTTGGGCCGAAGGTCGATTGATATAAGTGATTGGGCCAAAGGCCATCTGCTGTAACTGTTTAAAAGATTTTTTATGTATCTTCCTTATTTGATATTATTCACTGGACTTTCGCTCACGCTCATTCATGTATATGTAGGTGAGCCAAGGGACGTCCAGAACTAGCCTCAGTGAAATTGTGAGAAACAGTCAAGGTTTTGAGGAGTCAGCCCAAACGTCTCACGCACGAGACTATCTTCGCCTTTGTCCTTTGTTCATAGTTTTGTTATGTTGGCGAAAACATTGGACTACTTTTGTATATAAGTCTTGGGTTCGACTGACTTAAACTTGTATGATCCTATATGTACAGTATTCTGTGGTAGTACATATTTTGATGTGAGTTATTAACGTATAAATGTTTGGAATGTTATAGTGTGCATATAAGTACAGCTCTATGGACAAAGTTTTAAATTTACTTCCGTTTGGCCCCTTTACTCTGATGAGTTTTGTTCTATTAGTTTGAGGCCGTAGGTAATCTCGTGATTACTGGCCGATTATGGCCTTAACCCATGGGGGCGGGTCCGGGTCGTGACATTCATCTAGAAACCCAATCCGTGATGCATATAGATTTAGAGTCATTTGGGTAATGCTTCAGATCTATTTATGGTGGATTGATGAAAAATGTGAGAATCGTGTTAGCTTGGGCTTGATAGTGGTTCTATTAGAGGGGCTCATCAATTGTGGAGTGTAAAACTTTTGGTTGGATGAATATTGATGCAGAGTGTGTTAAGAAGAAAGGTGTAAATGAGGGAATTTATGTGGGAAACACATGGGACTGCTTCTTTGCATTTTTTTATTTTTTATTTTAATTATAAATTTTGAATCCTCCTTATCAGGTTGGGTAGAATTTCTTGCAAACTATGGTTTTCTAAATTTGAAAAACTTCCTTTTTTGTTTCCTCTCTGGCGAAGACTTCACTGGCCTACAGTTAGAAGATATGCAGCTTGTTATATGATAAAAAATATAATATGTGAAGTTGTAGTAGAAACTTGACAATTACTGAAACTCGGTGCTTCTTCTTTCGCAGGTTAACCCACACACCCACCAAGTGAAATTATACGACTTTGGAAGTGCAAAAGTTTCAATTACTGAATGTTTGTTTCAGGATGCAGCTGAAGTTTCAATTCTGATTATTTCTTGAACCCTGCCTAAACATGTTCATCCACTTGCTAATTACCTAAAGAATTTCTCTCTTTCTTCTTCTTCTTCTTCTTTTTTTTTGTGTGTGTGTGTGTGTGTGTGTGTGTGTGTGTTTGTGTGTGTGTGTGTGTTGTTGTCCAGCAAAGGAAAAATTATGGGTTGATGTTTTTTGGGTGTATGTGTAGTAGTGTTGGGTCTTGCTAGGCTTGTTTCCATTGTAGTGTGATATCTGTTGAATTTCTCATTGTTCAAACAATTTATTTGATTCTTATATAGGTTTTGGGGACCCCGACAAGGGAGGAAAAAAAAGGTTTAACATAACAGATTACAAATTCAACTTCAATAACATATTGTTTACATATTGTTATTTCTGTAATATTATTAATGTTTGAGCATTTTAGAAAATGAGGAAAAAGGTCCAAAATAAAGATTGACAAAATGGGAGAAAAAAAAAAGGTTTAAAAATAAACTTTTTAAAAAAATGCTCAATCCGCAAACCGCCCGCAACCGCCCGCACATCCGCGAACCCCATCCACACAAACCGCAAACTGCATTACGGGCGATTGCGGGTTGACTTTTCTCCAAACGGCATATATGAGGGCGGGTCCAAACCGAACCACAAACCGTCCCAAACCGAACCGCGGACACCCCTACAAAGTCAAAGAATTTTGACCAATTAATTTTATTTTATTTTTATTTTTTTGCCAAAGTTAGATTTCAATGATAGACAGAAACAAATATATTAGGAAAAATTATGTAAATAGTCCATGTAGTTTACACGATGTGTCAATTTGGTCCATGTAGTTTTAATTTGCTCGATTTTGCCACTTAATTTAACGGATTGTGTCATTTTAGTCCAATAAATAACGGCTGTTAAGTTAATTTAACGGAAAGTCAAACAATGTGTCAATTTGGTCCATGTATTTTCTATAATGTGTCAATTTAGTCCATGTCAAAATCGAGAAAATTAAAATTACAGGGACCAAATTGATACATCGTGTAAAGTACAGGGACCAAATTGATACATTGTTTGACCTTCCGTTAAATTAACTTAACAACCATTATTTATTGGACTAAAATAATACAATCCGTTAAATTAAGGTGCAAAATTGAGCAAATTGAAATTATAGGGACTAAATTGACACATCGTGTAAACTACAGGGACTATTTGCATAATTTACCCAATATATTAAGAGTGATTATCCCTAACTCAAGAAGGAATTACAGGTAAGATGCAGTGTTTTAAACCCGAACACTCGAATACCCAACAATCATAGCCCTAAACCCAAATACTCGAACACCCAACAATCATAACCCGCAATATACTGCGTCCATCCACCAACAATCATAACCACAATATACTGTAGCCACCAACTAATAACCATATCTATAACATACTAAGGCTACTAACAACATGGACAAACCCAAACCTCCATAGAAGAGGAAAAAAAACCTCTACAAAGGAGGAAAAAAATAATAAAATAAAATACAAAAACACTAAAAAGATTATCAAAAAACCATATTCATATAATCCGTAGTTATGGCTAGACATAGGGTTATCTGATTCGCAAAAACCACTCAACCCAAACCACCCACACTTAGTTGGGCGGTTTCACAGAATCGTTAGAGTTGGATGCGAGTTAGGATTTTCTCATTTTGTGGGTTGCAGACGAATTGTGAGTTTTACTCGCACCTACATTCATCCGCCTATACAATTTTTTTTTAAAAAATCTAGACCATTAGATTTTCTTGTAAGTTTTGTAGAAGGAAAATATAAAGTTGTTGGCAGGTTTTTTCTATCTCAAAATCTTTCTCAGTATTTGAGTTCTTTGTTGTCTTTGGACAAAATTTCAAGGTTTATTTCACAAATTATTTTCTTTATTTTCTAAACCACAAAACAGGGATATAAAACCTTTTTTTTTTCCCTAAAGAAAATTCCTAGAAAAGGCACTGAGATTTTCTATGAAGATTGAAGATTAAATAAATTATATAATTTTCATTTTCTATGGAGTTTGCGAGTTTGCAAATGTTTTTTTTTTTAATTTTATTAATGGGTTTGGATGAAATTTGACAATAATTTAGTTTGATTCCCAATTAGTTATTATTATTGTATTTTGGTTTTTGGATGAATATAAAAGTTAATGAAGAATTACTTTTAGATAAGCTTAAGATTTTGAATTATTTTACTTTAATTGTGTTATTGGGTACTAGATAGTGAATAAATTTTTGAAGGAAAAAGTCCAATCTGCAAACCGCTTTCACATCTGCGAACTATATCCGCACAAACCACAACTCGTACTGTGGGTTTAATTTTTCTCAAACCGCAGATATGTGTGCGAGTCCAAACTGCAAACCGAACAGTTAAAAATCAATCCGCGATCACCCCTACCCGTATGGCGCAGGACTGGAAAGCAACTCTGGCATCGGCCTTAGATCTATAGCCCACAATGGTGGTGGAAGCTTGTGTTAGGGGAAATATGTGATTTCCCACAAGTAAATCAATCAATGGGAATAAAAACTAATGCGGAAAAATTAAACAAAAGCAACACAAGAATTTTTACGTGGTTCCCTCAATGTAAGTAACGTCCACAGGATCGAAATCCGATTCCATTATCAACCAAAAAATTTCCAAACGATTACAAACAAGACACGAATGGTTTCACAAAACCACCCTTAGGTGAATTCCAAATAATCACAAATAAACAAGAGGAAAGACCTCACCAAATAGATGAACCAAAATCTTCAGAACCAGAGTTGAAGAAGACCCAAAATAATAACCCAAATCAACCCACACAAAGCAGTCGAATATTCACACGAACAATAGCAGAAAATCAAGAACTGATTCCACCAAATTTCACCTAAGCACTATCTCACCAATCAATTGATCAAAAAAGTGTTGCTGCTTCACAAGCAAAAAAACGGCTGCCTTTTTTTTTATTTTCACCCCCCGAAAAAACAAACAATACCAATATATACATGGTAAACTTATGGGCTTTTTTATCAAACCCTAGTTGTAACCAAATTGGATTAGGTCCCCACAAATTAGATATAATATATATAAAATATATTATACCCAAACCAAACCAAATTAAAATTCTTTAACCAAAACCAATTAGGTCTCAAACTCCAATAAGGAGATATACCCCAACAATTCTCCCCCTATCGACTTAGGTGGTGACATCAACCATACCCGCCAAAGTTCGAGACTTTAAATGTTTGTCCCTCAACAAAGTCTTAGTCAACCTATCCGAAATATTATCATCTGTATGAACTTTTTCGAGATGCAACAATTTCGAATCGAACACATCACGAATCCAATGGTATCTCACATCAATGTGTTTCGATCTCGAATGAAAAGTAGAATTTTTACTCAAGTGAATAACACTTTGACTATCACAATAAAGCACATATTTTTCTTGCTTCAAACCCAACTATTGCAAAAATTTCTTCAACCATAACTCTTCTTTACAAGCTTCCATAATGACAATAAATTCAGCTTCGGTAGTTGAGAGAGCAACACATTTTTTGTAATTTAGATTGCCATGTCACAGCTCCCCCTGCAAAAGTCATCAAATACCCCGAAGTAGATTTCCTAAAATCAATATCACCGGCCTTGTCAGAATCTGTGAACCCATCAAACATCGGCTTACCATCCCCAAAACACAAACATACCTTCAAAGTCCCTCGAAGATATCTTAGAATCCATTTTACCACTGCCCAATGTTTTTTACCCGGATTAGAGAGAAAACGACTCACCACACCAACAGCGTGAGCAATATTCGGCCTTGTACAAACCATGGCGTACATTAAAGAACCAACTGCTGAAGCATAAGGAATTTTCAACATCTCTTCTTTGTCTTTCTCACTTGTAGGACATTGATTTAAACTAAGCTTGAAGTGACCCGCAAGTGAACAACCAACCGGCTTTGCTTTATCCATATTGAACCTCTCAAGAACTTTCTCAATGTAGCTTTCTTGAGACAACCAAATCAGCCTCTCTTTGCGATCACGAACAATTTTCATACCAAGTATTTGCTTTGCCGGTCCTAAATCTTTCATAGCAAAAGATTTGCTCAACTCCAATTTCAACCTATTTATCATGGTAGAATCTTGAGACACAATTAACATGTCATCAACACAAAGCAAAAGAATAATAAATTTGCCATCCGGGAAATTTTTCACAAACACACAATGGTCCGAAGTGGTTTTAGAAAAACCATTATTCATCATGAAAGAGTCAAATTTTTTGTACCATTGCCGCGGGGCTTGCTTGAGGCCATACAAACTTTTCTTCAATTTGCAAACAAATTTCTCTTTTCCTTTCTCCACAAAACCTTCCGGTTGCTCCATGTAAATTTTTTCTTCAAGACCACCACGAAGAAATGCAGTCTTCACATCAAGTTGTTCAACTTCAAGGTTCATACTTGCAGCCATGCCAAGTACAACTCGAATAGTAGACATCTTCACAACCGGCGAGAAAATTTCATCAAAGTCAACACCTTTCTTTTGCCCAAAGCCTTTCACAACAAGACGTGCCTTGTACCTCAGATTCTTGCCATCATTCTTCAATTTGAAGACCCACTTATTTTTCAAAATTTTCCTCCCCTTAGGCAACTTCACTAAATTATAGGTGTGATTTTCAAGTAAGGAATTCATCTCCTCTTCCATGGCCTTTTTCCAATCACCTTTCTTTGCATGCTCAATTGCTTCTTGGTAGCTCTCAGGCACTCCTTGATCAGAAATCAACACAGACTCATTGAGAGGATACTTTCTTGAAGGTTGTCGGTCCCTTGTAGATTTCCTCAACTCAAGTTGTGGTTGAGGTTCTTGAGTTGGATGCTCTTCCTCAATTTCTAGCTCAACTTCATTAGGATTAGCATCATCCTCCACATCTTCAATAGGTGGCTGCACATCTCCCCCATTTTCATCATCAACTGAAGATGAAGGAGATGGATCTATGTCAATGAGATCACTATTTTTTGGCTTCGGTTGATCACCTTTGCCAAAGTCTTCAATTGTTTGGTCTTCAAGAAACACAACATCACGGCTTCGAATGACTTTCTTGTCGACCGGATCCCACAATCTATACCCGAATTCATCACGCCCATAGCCAAGAAAAATACATTGTCTTGACTTACTATTAAGCTTGGACCTCTCATCCTTTGGAATGTGAACAAAAGCTCGACAACCAAACACTCTAAAGTGTTCATAAGACACATCTTTACCGGTCCAAATTCTTTCTGGAACATCACCATTCAAAGGATAGGAAGGAGACAAATTGATCATGTCAACCACTGTCCTCAATGCCTCGCCCCAAAAGGATTTTGGCAATTTAGCTTGTGAAAGCAAACACCTTGTTCTTTTCACAATGGTGCGATTCATCCTCTCGGCAATGCCATTTTTTTTTGGAGTCTTCTTAACTATCTTTTGGTGTCGAATACCTTGGCTGCGACAATACTCATCAAATGGCCCAATATATTCACCACCATTGTCTGATCGGATGCACTTCAATTTCTGCCATGTTTCTCTTTCAACTAGGGCCTGAAAATGCTTAAATACTTCTAGAACTTGATCTTTAGTTTTTAGTAGAAAAGCCCAAACTTTCCTTGAATAATCGTCAATAAAAGTAACAAAATAAAGTGCACCACTATGTGTTCTAACTTTTAAAGGACCACAAACATTCGAATGAATCAACTCCAAAACATTTTCTTTTCTAGAAACAACATTTTTCTGAAAAGAAACTCTATGTTGTTTACCCGCCAAACAATGAACACAAGTTTTAAGATGTGTACCTTTCAAACCGATAGAAACTCTTTCTTGAACAAAACTTGTAGCCCCTTTTCACTCATATGGCCAAGCCGCTTATGCCACAATTCGGTAGAAGTATCATCTTTAAGTGCATTGACAACACTTTTACAAATTTTTCCTTGCATTGAATAAAGTGTATGAGTCTTCTTGCACTTAGCTACCACCAAAGAACCCTTTGTGAGCTTCCATATTCCATCACCAAATTTGTTATTGAAGCCTTCATCATCTAGCTTCCCAGTAGAGATCAAATTAAGGCGAATGTCGAGAACATGCCTCACATCTTTAAGCAACAACTTGCAGCCCAAATTTGTTTCCAAGAAAACATCACCCATGCCGATAATCTTGGACAAACCTTCATTACCCATTTGAATAGAACCATAATCTCCTTCGGTGTAGGTAGTGAAGAAATCAACTCGAGAAGTCACATGAAAAGAAGCACCAGAATCAATCACCCAATTGCTCTCTTGGCCCACAAAATTGATACAATCATTTTCACAAACGACCATGAGATCATCGGTAGTAACTGCCGTTGTGTCTTCTTGTTTCTTATCCACACTTTTGTCACGCCTTTTCTCCTTGTTCTTGAGCTTTCGGCATTCTCACTTCATGTGCCATTTCTCATGGCAATAATAGCACTCAATGTCTTTCTTTGAAAAAGAACCATCTTTTGATTTGTCACGGCTTTGATCACGACCATAAGGAGTCTTATTCCTCCCCTTTGTTTTACTTCGACCTCTCACAACAAATGCTTCTGAATGAGAGGAACCCGCTGATTTTCTTCTAGTTTCTTCATTCAACAGGCTACTAGTGACTTGGCCTATTGTGACAACTCCATCGGGTGCCGAATTACTAACCGTCACAACCAAAGTCTCCCAACTTTTGGGCAAAGAACTAAGTAGCATCAAAGCCTGTAACTAATCATCAAAAATAATTTTCATAGAAGCAAGTTGGTTAACAATACTCTTTATTTCATTCAAATGTTCTGGAATGGGGCTGCCATCTTTATATTTTAAATTAACCAACTTACCAAACAGAAAGGCTTTATTTGTGGCTGATTTTCTATCATAAAGACTCTCTAATTTTTTTCATAAATCATGTGCTGAAGTTTCAGTAGCAACATGATGAAACACACTGTTATCAATCCATTGACGGATAACACCAACGGCTTTTCGATTAAGCATATTCCATTCATCATCTTTCATATCATCAGGTTTGCCACTATCACCCTCAATTGGCCCATACAAATCTTTACAAAATAATAGGTCCTCCATTTTAGTTTTCCAAGTTACCCAATTTGCTTCCATTGAAGCTAGACATACGATCCACATTCCCCTCCATTGATTTACACAAATAAATAGATCTAAATAAACCGTAAGCTCTGATACCAGTTGTTAGGGAAAATATGTGATTTCCCACAAGTAAATCAATCAATGGGAATAAAAACTAATGCGGAAAAATTAAATCAAAAGCAACACAAGAATTTTTACGTGGTTCCTTCAATGTGAGGTACGTCCACAGGATCGAAATCTGTTTCTACTATCAACCAAAAAATTTTCAAACGATTACAAACGAGACACGAATGGTCTCACAAAATTACCCTTAGGCGAATTCCAAATAATCACAAATAAACAAGAGAAAAGACCTCACCAAATAGATGAACCAAAATTTTCAGAACCAGAATTGAAGAAAACCCAAAATAATAACCCAAATCAACCCACACAAAGCAGCCAAATATTCACACGAACAATAGCAGAAAATCAAGTACTGATTCCACCAAATTTCACCTAAGCACTATCTCACCAATCAATTGATGAAAAAAGTGTTGCTGCTTGACAAGCCAAAAAACGGCTGCCTTTTCTTTATTTTCACCCCCTGGAAAAACAAACAATGCCAATATATACATGGTAAACTTGTGGGCTTTTTTATCAAACCCTAGTTGTAACCAGATTGGATTAAGTCCCCACAAATTATATATAATATATATATAATATATTATACCCAAACCAAACCAAATTAAAATTCTTTAACCAAAACCAATTGGGTCTCAAACTCCAATAAGGAGATATATCCCAACAGCTTGAATGGTAAAAAAAACTCAAATCAAAAAGCAAAAGATTAGATCTGAGGAAAAAAATCACATAATATGTACCTAATTTTATTAAAAATATTTAAAAATAGAATTTTAAATTTTAGAATTCGTTAATATGTGCATAATATTAAAATATATTTATAGCATAAATTTTATTTTATTTTGAGTCTATTAATAAAACAGACACAAATTTCATTTTACAAACACAATACTATCAAAAATAAAAAATTTCAGATACTAAAGTCGTGATAAGATTAATCATATCAAAGCATATGTTGACACCTTATTTTTATCAAATTTCAAAAAATAGTAAATAATAAATAAATAAAGATAAATAAACAAATAAAATGTATAAAAAAGTAAAATGAAAAGAAAAATTAATAATACTAAAAGAAACAAAAATAGTAAATAAATAAAGAAAAGAATAAAATAGTAATAATAATCATAAACAACAAATAATAATAATAATAATAATAATAATAATAATAATAATAATAATAATAACAACAACAACAACAACAACAACAACAAAAGAGGAAGACGACGACGAACTGCACACCATCTTATTTTATTCATGTCGGGGCTCACCCCGATCACCATTTTACACCACACAA